>JAKUCV010005122.1:741852-752405 GCA_028386065.3 Turnera subulata | reverse complement strand
AAAAGAAAAAAAAAGAGAGAAAGAAGAAAAAAAAAGAAGAAAAAGAAAAAAAAAAGGAAATAAATCAGAAAACAGAAAAAAATAGAGGAAATGGAAAAAAGGAAAAAAAGAGCCAATCAGAATAAAAAGAAAAGAAAAGAAAAATCAGGAAAAAAATAGAAAAGAAAATAAAAGAAAATAAGTAAATTCGGGAAAAGAAAAAAAAGGGGAGGAACAGTGCCGTCACCCTCAACCGAGCCTTCACTGTACACGCCGAAGCGTTCGGAGGCCGATCTCGATGCACCACCGTCGCCACTTAGTTCGCCTCAACGTCGCCGACCTGTAGCCGCTGACCCCGTCGCCTTCCGCCCTTCGACGCGCCGTCAGTGGCCTGTGACCCGCGAGCAGACCCGCGGATCTCGGTCCCTGCTCTCCTGCTCAGCCGTCGCGCCGCCTCATGCCGAGCTAGCACTACCCCTCGAGTCGCCGCTTCTCGCCGCACCTTGCCTAGCTTCCTCGCGCTGCGTCGCGCCACCGACCGCCATCTCAGCCGCTCAACCCGGAGGTAAGACCCGTAATCTCGCTTGGATCCGTTCGTGGAAACGGGTCGCCGTCTGTGGGTTGGATTTGTGAATGGGCTGTATAGTGTTGGGCCGGGTCCTGGGCGCGGGCCTGTGCTTCGGGCCTGCTGCCTTAGGTCTGGGCCGACACTATTCACGGCCCAGTCCGTTATTAATAAAAAAAACAAACAAATTATATATATACTTTTATTAATATTCTGGAATTCAATTTTGGAAAAAAAATTATATATATTTTGAGGAAATTATGGACAATTTAATTCTGTTATTTTCAGGAAAATATAAATATAATTACTCTGATAAATAATTAAGTTTTGATTTGGAAACTATTAATAATTGGAAAGATATATATATATACTTTAGAAATAATTTCTGGAAATTTAATTTGTATATTATTTCGTTTGGAAAATTATGATTATGGTATATGTGTATAAATATGTATTTGGAAAATTAAAGTAATTATATTTTGTGTTGGAAAATTAAATTGCATATGTATTTAGAAAAAGATAAATACCATACATTATACTTTCTAGAAATTATAAATAGGTCATTATTTTTCTGGAAAAATATGATGATTATTATTTTGGGAATTATACTTATTTTATGAAAATGTGTTTTGAAAAAGAGTTTTAATTAAAATATAGTACCGAAATTATATTCGGATATACGTATGGATAAATATTTTCGGTAAATGAAAATAAAAGAGATATGAACCGGGATGGGTAATTTCGTAGTATTGGCATCATTGCATACCGAATATGTGCATTTATGTGTATGTATGATTTTGTTGTATAGGTTTGGATATCGGGCAGTTTCCCGAGGAGCCGGCGTCGGACCGGTCATAGTTTCCGGAGTTGAGTAATCGGCCAAGGTGAGGATGGATTTCCTTCAATATGTGCCTTATTACTCGGTTATTGTGTTTGGTGTTGTTGCATTGTTGGATGCTGTGCTTTTGTTGTGTTTTGGCTCGGGATGTCTATCCCGGTGCTTGTTTGGTATTTTTGGGATGTTTATCCCCGTGTCGATTTTCTGTGTCTTTTGGAATAAGTATAATGGCATAATTAATGAATAGTGACAAGGATGTCGATCCTTGGTATTTTGGTTAGGGATGTCGATCCCTGAGTTTGGTTTTTGATGACGGTAATATAATTGTCACGTGGTAAGTAGAGGTACGACCGGATGGTTTGTGACTGTTTTGTGGTGCCATGATCTGGGTTACTTGTGATGGGCATGTTGATGCCGGTTTGATTGGGATGTTGATCCCTGAGTTTGATATTGGGATGTTGATCCCGGGTTCTTTTTGATCTGGCACCAGGAACAGGTTGATAACCTGGTACGACCCTAGCTTATCCGTGACGGGGCCCGGAAAGATAAAAATTGGATAATGGATTTTATTTGAGTCTTTTCAGTTTTGGGTCGAGTCTTTGGGTTGGGCTGTTTAGCCCGTGTTTTTGACTTGAGTAGTTATAGTGTGCATACTGATCGTCTTTCCATTGTCGTGAGCACTTCGGACTCACCCCTCACCTGCGGGCTTTCATCCCGTAGGATGAGTTGTTCATTGTACAGGTTGATGCATTCCAGACAGGCTGTGACGTTTCCCTTGGACGGGCTTGGATCTATAGTTTGCATGTGTCGCATACAGTGTCATGTGAGTCTAAAGTCTTCCGCTGTGCATAGTTTTTCTATTATTGGGCCATTGGGCCGGTTTTATTACTATTGATGTTGGGCCGTAGGGCCGTATTATGGTTTATTATGATGGGTTGTCGAGCCCGAGTTTTTGTTATACACACTGTATGCTTGGGTTTATTTTGTTGGGTTGTCACTGTTCCGGCTCGGGTTTACTGTGTACGGTAAATTCGGGTCGGGGCGTCTCATATACTGCCAGACAAAAGTAATTGCATCCGCCACAAGGGAGTATATCTCCTCATAATTAATTACCAAGTTGTTCGGGTAAAACCTTGTGCAACAAAACCGTGCTTTATCTCTCATATTCTTTTCTGCACAAATACCCATTTTATGACCAATTGAACTTTACACCATCTTGTGTACGGACTACAGGTCCGAAAATTTCTCGCTTCAAGCGAGTCTAACACAGCCTTAAACGTATTTCTCTACTTTGGCCAATCATACAGCTCCTACATTCGCCAATGTAGGTTCATGATCCTCATTTTTATTTAGCGCTATATTATAAATAAAATAAGTATTCCGTCGATGGTTATTTTCACGTCGGTTCCATCTTATTCCTGACATTGTAATTGAGATCTCATCATGCTCATTTATTTCAGGTACCTGAGTTACTTTTAGAACTTTATCAATTTGTGTCAGAAAACCTCTTCTGGAGGATTTTCCTCTGCATGAGGGCTTTTAATTCAAAACTCTACTGGAGGCCTTATTTCCTTACTGGGGCCATCTTATCACTTTGCTTTTCTTTTGGAACCGAATATAATCTATAGATTCATTTGCATACTTACATTGTTTATCAATCTAAACAGGAGCATTTGCAACTGGTATATGGTCACACTTCTCAAATAAAAATGTCTGGCAAATGACTTACTAATCTTTTGCAAATGAATCATCTTTTGAACTTCAGGTTCATACTAATTTATTCGAGGATCAAAAACTAAATATTGATAAATTATTTCAATAATCTCTTGATCCAGCTGCTTATTCTCTCCCCCTGATGTTGGGTAAAACATCAATTAATAAGCAAATCTTACTATAAATAAATCTCCAATCTCCTGTCATAGGTTTCAATTATTTTTGTAATTTGTGGAGATACATACCCAACGTAGATTCCCAATCTTCTTTAAGGGACCATTTCACAATCCTGTGGTGGAGCATTATATACCTTATAACCGATTATCCGAAGATGGAAAATACTAAGTATGTGACCATTAATCAATTAAGTGGGGAGATCTTTAATCATGATATTGGCTTGATGCACTCAAGTGTTGTTGCATATAAAATACCATTTTATCAAACAGTAACATTTCATCAATGGTCCTGCAATCAATTGTCAATGTTCCCCCAGATGTGTTCGGGTTTATTTCCAATGATATACATTATCCATTGAAGAAATATACCAGCATTATCTAGACATATAGTCTAATAACATTAGTAGGGACATATATCTGCAAGTGGCTTAATTAAATTAGTACACACAATGCCAACTTACGTCACACAACAGACCATCTAGTCGATGCATCGTAAAAATTACCTAGATGATTAACATAGCGAATTTATCAGTTCGCGTTCATGTCCTTGAATCATTCTCAAACTTGCTGGTGATACTAGGCCAATCTCATCTTAGGAAGGCCGTACAATTAATTTCGCAGCAAACAAACACATGGAAATTCATTGACTGTAAAACTTCTAATTTTTCAATGAATGATCCAATAAATTTCGTGCATCATTATTGACCCGGGATGGCCCAACCGGTCATGCCAAACAATAAGTCCATGTACCAACTTCAGGCTGCTATTTATGTGCCAGCTTCAGGCTGGATAATTTAGAAAAATTATTTACCAGCTTCTGCCTGGTGCATATTAGCTATAAATTACATATCTATCAGCCAACTTCTAGTTGGTCTCAGCTTCAGGCTGTATAAACTTGTGTATTTAAACACTTAAAATTTCTAGCATCAGACTAGAGCATTTCAGCTTCTGGCTGGATATGTTAAGTTTCAATTACTCAACTACTAGCTTCAGGCTAGCTGTATATGTGCCAATTTTAGGCTTATTTCTGTCACTCATGTCGAAAAAGATCAGAATTATTGGACAATAATTAAAGTAGTGGCAAACTTTTCAAAAGCAAAAACCTCGAAGATTGAAAAGCTTTGGAGTTTACTGACAAATAATGCAAAGTTTTAATTACCGAAAAATCTTCTAGATCTTTTCGGAGACAGAAAATGGTCCACATTTGAAAAACTGACACCTAGCTGTCTAATCTCAGACTATAAGAAGGGGAGCCGTTTGAGACAGGAAGATGCAGAAAACTCAGAAAAATCAACAAGATAGGAAAAATGCCTTTCCCCAGCTACTGTTTTCTTTGTTGAGGGTGCCTCTCTAGGAAGAAGAAATAGGTTAGCTTAAAGCATGGTGAATGAGCAGCAAGAGGAATTACCGAATGATCTGGCGAGAATTCCTCATTTAGTATTTGTTGATGAACTATATTCATCTAGGTTCTTTGTAACTCCTATAGAAGAAACATTCTTCCTAGAGGACCAAAGCAATCTAAAGGCTTCCTTTTATGGCTCGGCTAATTCTATTATGTTTTTCATATCTAATAGACTGCAGGATTTTCAGCTAGAGCCTTCATGTCAAATTTTAAATCAAAGTAGTTATTATCAGGTTTCCATGATGGCTCGGAGCGTCCCAAGGGTGACTGGGTTACCACCTACATGGCCTAAGGTACGACTTTTACTGTGGAATTACAGGGGTGTAGCAAGAAGGTCTCAAGACTTTGTACGTACCTTAAGGAATCTGAAGAATCAGTACAAGCCTAATATGGTACTGATTACTGAGACTCTATGGCAAGCAGGAGAGAATCATAGTGTGATTCCACTTCGTTTTCCTCCAACGAATCGGTTTGAGATACCTGGAGAAAACAACAGGGGTGGTATGTGGTTCTCCTGGAACGACAGTGTTAGGGTCAACATTAATGGTGAGGCTAAGAGTTTCAGGGTTAATATTGAACCTAACAGATAGATTACTGTTTAAACATATGTATGAGAACCATTCTTCTTTGAATGTTCTCCAGTTATGTATCCGTTTATGCAGTAATAATATGCATGTTTGCTTTGAGCCTTTTCCATTTATTATCTCATTTACGCCCACTGGCACAAATAATTATACTGTTTTATTCGCTTCAGGGAATAAATCAGAGTCAATTCATCGGGATCCATAATAATTCAATTTATTACTAGGGGTGTCTGTACTCTTCAAGAGTATATGCTCTTCCAGAGCGTAAATATACGATCTTCTTGATCATATTTAAAAACATGCGTTCTTCAGGAACATATTCGAATTTATGCTCTTCTGGAGCGTGTTAATCTTTTTCTCATTTCGAGACATCCACACATATAATTCTCCCCCTGTGGATGTCAATTTTGCATTGTCTTCGAGACTAATGCTTGAGGCATTATTCTAAAAACAATTATAAAGTACTGAAAAGTAAATAAAATAAAATTGCAATGCGTAATAATATAAACTGAACATAAAATAAATTGAACATAAAATGAATTGCTCCTTCAGAGTAAGCAAGTATAATATCCACCTTCTGATGGTCATATAATTTCCATCTTCTGGTGGTAATAGTTTTTATTTTCGATTTTCCTTTGAAGGATTTTCAGGATATTTTGAACGGTAAGACCTCCAGTCTTCGTTGTATTTTCTTTTATTGAGTCTGCTGGACTTTTAAATTTAGTCTTCCAGACTATTATCATATATGAAACGCCCCGACCCGTATTTACCGTACACAGTAAACACGTGCCGGAACTGTGACAACCCAACCCAAAATGAAACCAGCATACAGTGTATATAATAGAGATCCGGGCTCAACGGCCCAATGGAAAAACAACTATAGAAACTCATCCGGCCCAATGGCCCAATAATAACAAAAGTATGCACAGCGGAAGACTTAAAGACTCACTAACACTGTATGCATAATGGATGCAACCTATGGATCCAAGCCCGTCCAAGGGAAACGTCACAGCCTGTCTGGAATGCATCAACCTGTACAATGAACAACTCATCCTACGGAATGAAAGCCCGCAGATGAGGGGTGAGTCCGAAGTGCTCACGACAATGGAAAGACAATCAATATGGACACTAAAGTTACTCAAGGCCAAAAACAATCAAAAACCGACCAAAAGACTCAACAAAATCCAATTATCCAATTTTATCTTTCTGGGCCCTGTCACAGATAAGCTAGTGGTCAAACCTGGTTATCAACACATTCCGGGTGCCAGACCAAACCCAGGGATCGACATCCCAAAAATACGAACCCAGGGATAGACATCCCAAAAATACGAACCCAGGGATAGACATCCCAAAAATATATCACGGGATAGACATCCCAGGCATAGACATGCCAAGCATAGACATGCTTATCAAGTAACCCAGGTCAAGGCCACCACGAAACAGTTTTCTAACCATCGAGTCGTACCACTACCTATCACGCGACAATTATAATACCATCATTAAAAACAAATAACAGGGATCGACATCCCTAACCAGGATACCGGGATAGACATCCCTATCCAAAAATACCAAGGATCGACATCCTTGTCACCATTCATTATTAATCCATTTATTTAGTGTCAAAACGACTCAAGGACAAATGTCCAAAATAACCGACATGGGATAAACATCCCGAAAACCAAACAGGACATCGGGATAGACATCCCGAACCAAAACACAGCAAATACAACATGCAACATAGCAATAACCAACAAAACACAAATACCGAGTAATAAGGCACATATTGAAGGAAATCCATCCTCACCTTGGCCGATTACTCAACTCCGGAACTATGACCGGTCCGACGCCGGCTCCTCGGGAAACTGCCCGATATCCAAACCTATACAATAAATCAACATACACTCACATAAATGCACATATTCGGTATGCAATGATGCCCATACTACGAAATACACCCATCCCGATTCTTATCCTTTATTATTTCCATTTATCGAAAATATTTAACCATACGTATATCCGAATATAATTCGGTACTATACTTTAATTAAAATTATTTTTCAAAATATTTTTCATAAAGTAACTATAATTTCCAAAATAATAATTACTATAATTTTTCCAGAAAATAATAACGTATTTATAATTTTCAGAAAATATTTATATAGTATTTATCCTTTTTCTAAATACATATATAATTTAATTTTCCAACACAAAATATAATTACTTTAAATTTACAAAATACATATCTATTTACATAAACCACAATCCTAATTTTCCAGACGAAAATAATATACATATTAATTTTCAGGAATTATTTTTAAGGTATATATATATATATATATATTTCAAATCTAACCATAATGTTAATTTACAAATAAAATATAATTATCTTAATTGAAGAATCAAGGTATATATATTTTTCTAAAACCCAAACCCAGAATATTGCATGAAATTTTCTAAAATAATATTTCCTATTTTTTTTCCAGAAATTAATTAACAGAAACTAACTATATATATATATATATATTAATTATTTTTTTTTAAGAAAGAGGGGGGGATCCGGCTGTGCAACCCATCCAGGGTCGCGACCCGGCCGTGACCCGCCCCAACGAATCGGGTTTCTTACCTTGACGACGTCGGCGGCGCGACTGACGGGAAGGGAAGAAGGCCACGAGGAAGGCGACCTCGAGGCGACTCCAAGGCGGTGCAGAGGACGGCACGAGGCGGCACGGCGGCGTAGCAGGAGGCGCGAAGAAGAGGATCCGTGGGTCTTCAAGCTGGTCGTCGGCGCGTAGCAGCCCGTCAGGCGGCGGAATCAGGCGGGGAAGGCGGGGGTTTGGTCGCCTCGGCTCTCCGAGCTCGGTGGTGGCGGCGGTGTGGCGAGGCGCGTCCGGGAACTCCGTCGCGTGTACAGTAGAGGGGGAGGCTCCGGGTGGCTACTGTGCATCCGGGTTTCTTCCTCTCTTTTTTTTTCTTTTACCGAATTTTCTTTATTTTCTTTTCTTTTCTTCTATTTTCTTTTTTTTTCTTTCTCTGATTTTCTTTGTTTTTCCTTCTTTTTTTTTCTCTTATTATTATTTTTTTCTTCTCTTCTATTTTTCAGTTCCTCTCTTCTCTTTTTTTTCTTTCCTTTTTTTTTCTTTCCTTTTTTTCTTTTTTTCTTTTTCTCTCCTTTTTCTCTTTTCTCTCTTTTTTTTCTTTTCTCTCTTCTTTTTTTTCCTTCTCCTCCACCGGCTGCCATCCTCTTTTATAAACTGATTTTTACTGTTATCCATGTGAGTAACAATAATGCAGTTCGTCTGCATTACAGGCGAATCCGATCCGGACCAGAAAATAACCGATACCTCCTTAGTTATTTTCCGGTGTGATTTTCCGAGAAATTCCGAAACCCAAAAAATACCAACTTAGGTCCGAAAAATCAACGGGAAAATCATGAGCGCGGGAAAACCCTCGGTTACGAAAAACGACCCCCGATTTACCTTGAATTAATTACCCAAGATTAATTCAACAGTAAATCACAGTAAATAGACTTTTACAGTCCGGTAAAAATCCAAAATTTTTACCTGGGCTGTTACAGACTACCCACCTTATAAAGAATTTCGTCCCCGAAATTCTGTCTTATCCGTGGGTCCTACCACGATAAGATTCTGGCACACTTTGCCAGGTATCCAACCTCAACATGAGATACCGCTTATACCCTTAAGCGACATCTCATCCGCTTATAAATACCTAATCTCATGACTGGCATACTCACACACAGTCATGGACTCTCCACTGAGATCAAGGACTACCTCAGACTCCGAGAACAACAGCTGCATCGGCGGCAGAGCTTTCCCAACAAGCTGCGATGAAGAACCTCTGAAGAAGCGGTTCAAAACCAACATCATCGGCCTGGAAGAGCACATGGTCGTTTCCCCAAAACGACAGAAGAAACGTGCCAACAAGAAACCTGAAGATCGCAAGGGCAAGGCTCCTGCTGAAAGCAGCACTCCGCAGCAGAAACTGACACAACTGAACTTCTCGCTGAAGAAGATCAGCTCGGCGGTGGCGCAGATCGAGCTGGCGTGCATGGAGCTGTTCGCGCACATGGAAAATGTCAAAAAGATTGTAAAAGATCTAGAGAAGCAAGTAACTCCATAGAGAGTACTTCTTCTCCTGTTGTAAACCTTATAAAATAAATTTTCTTTTCAAATCAAAAATCCCTTGTGTCTCGAAATCTTGTGTTAAATAGAAAAAAAAACAAAACATCTCAAGACAGATTAAAAATCAACAATAAGATTATAAAATCAAATATAAAGAGATCAAAAATTAAAACTCATTTAACAAAATCAAATCAAAAAGAAATTAAAACCAAAACATTTTTCATGAACGGTGCTCGTATCGGACGAAAACACCCTCGAACCAAGAAACGTGACACGTACAGCTAACGGTGACGTCCGTTAACTTCGTGAAGAAGATACCCATTAACTCGGAAGGCGATGATCACAAGCACGTCCTGTGTCTCTCGAAAGACACGTTACCCACTTGTTCAAAAATTCCGCATGAGCCAAAAACGTCTATCGAAGCTCGCATCTCTCCACGATGTCCGAACAGCTGTAAACTTATCGCACATGCACTCTACTCGAGGTGTGGTCCCATCCATCTGGCCTTAACGGTCACGGATGCAAGTGATAAAAGATGCAAGAAAAATATAGAAAAGCCACAAAAAGAAACGACAAGGTAGCCAGAGCGAGAGAAAATCATGAGTTAGGAAAAGGCTGAAAATCTCTGGCGTTGTAGTCTGAAAAACGCGTAAAGTATCAAAGCATTAAATGAAAGCAACGGTAAAATTCAAAAAGCAAAATCTTGAAAATCAAAAACGGTAATCACACTCCCCGTAAGTGTATAAAAGAAGGAGCGGTGATGTGGAAATCATCAAAGCATATAAAGCAAACAAAATATTCAGGCAACCAAAAACCACAAAACTCTGAAAAACCAAAGACCAATACGTCCCAACACAATGTCTGCTCCATCCTAAGTCTTCTTCGTCGAAGGTGCCAACCTTGGCAGAAGAAACCGTCTGGCGTACAGCATGGTCAACGAGCATGCTGAGGAACTACCTAACGAGCTCGGCAGAATGCCACGACTGGTCTTCGTCGACGAACTCTACTCGTCGCGGTTCTTCGTCACTCCAATGGAAGAGGTGTTCTTCCTAGAGGATCGCGGCACACTGAGGACATCCTACTACGGCTCAGCAAACTCCGTGATGTTCTTCATCTCGGATAGGCTTCAAGAGTTCAACTTGGAGTCCACTTGCCAA
>JAKUCV010005122.1:661331-741669 GCA_028386065.3 Turnera subulata | reverse complement strand
AGTCTTCTTCGTCGAAGGTGCCAACCTTGGCAGAAGAAACCGTCTGGCGTACAGCATGGTCAACGAGCATGCTGAGGAACTACCTAACGAGCTCGGCAGAATGCCACGACTGGTCTTCGTCGACGAACTCTACTCGTCGCGGTTCTTCGTCACTCCAATGGAAGAGGTGTTCTTCCTAGAGGATCGCGGCACACTGAGGACATCCTACTACGGCTCAGCAAACTCCGTGATGTTCTTCATCTCGGATAGGCTTCAAGAGTTCAACTTGGAGTCCACTTGCCAACCTGTAGAGCAAGGCGCTTACTACCAGCTCTCAATGACAGCCCCGAGCATACCCAGAATGACTCGGCTACCTCCAACTTGGCCAAAGGTACGGCTACTGGTGTGGAACTGCAGAGGAGTGGCAAGGCGTGCACAAGAGTTCTCACGCACCCTGAGGGACTTGAAGAACCAGTATAAGCCCAACATGGTTCTTCTGACAGAGACGCAATGGCAACCACGGGACGATCACGGTCTCATCCCACTCCGGTTCCCACAAGCTAACCGGTTCGAGATTCCTGGCCAGCGCGACAGAGGCGGCATGTGGTTCTCTTGGAGCGACAGAGTCACGGTCAACGTCAACAGTGACGCAAACAGCTTCCGTGTCAACGTCGTTGCGAACCGTTAATTGCATTTTCTTTTTATATATTATCAAAAATCCATGTATTATTTCCCCTTTTTATAAATTATCAATGTAATATTTTTATTCGCAATCAATATATTAATATTTTCCTTTGTATCCAAAGTATCAGTATTATTAATAATATTTGCAATTTCGCTTATTTATGGCATCATTACCTCTTATGTGTATGTTCCGCGACAGCTGGCGTCCCTCGACTGGATCCATGATGCACTAACTAAATGATGTAAAATAATAAACAACTGGAGCGAACTATGCAAACAAGACAACAAACACACAAAGACTGCCCAACAAGACCTAACGCCCGCTCCGCTACCAAAATGAAACGCCCCGACCCGTATTTACCGTACACAGTAAACACGTGCCGGAACTGTGACAACCCAACCCAAAATGAAACCAGCATACAGTGTATATAAAAGAGATCCGAGCTCAACGGCCCAATGGAAAAACAACTATAGAAACTCATCCGGCCCAATGGCCCAATAATAACAAAAGTATGCACAGCGGAAGACTTAAAGACTCACTAACACTGTATGCGTAATGGATGCAACCTATGGATCCAAGCCCGTCCAAGGGAAACGTCACAGCCTGTCTGGAATGCATCAACCTATACAATGAACAACTCATCCTACGGGATGAAAGCCCGCAGGTGAGGGGTGAGTCCGAAGTGCTCACGACAATGGAAAGACAATCAATATGGACACTAAAGTTACTCAAGGCCAAAAACAATCAAAAACCGACCAAAAGACTCAACAAAATCCAATTATCCAATTTTATCTTTCCGGGCCCTGTCACAGATAAGCTAGTGGTCAAACCTGGTTATCAACACATTCCGGGTGCCAGACCAAATCCAGGGATCGACATCCCAAAAATACGAACCCAGGGACAGACATCCCAAAAATACGAACCCAAGGATAGACATCCCAAAAATATATCACGGGATAGACATCCCAGGCATAGACATGCCAAGCATAGACATGCTTATCAAGTAACCCAGGTCAAGGCCACCACGAAACAGTTTTCTAACCATCGAGTCGTACCACTACCTATCACGCGACAATTATAATACCGTCATTAAAAACAAATAACAGGGATCGACATCCCTAACCAGGATACCGGGATAGACATCCCTATCCAAAAATACCAAGGATCGACATCCTTGTCACCATTCATTATTAATCCATTTATTTAGTGTCAAAACGACTCAAGGACAAATGTCCAAAATAACCGACATGGGATAAACATCCCGAAAACCAAACAGGACATCGGGATAGACATCCCGAACCAAAACACAGCAAATACAACATGCAACATAGCAATAACCAACAAAACACAAATACCGAGTAATAAGGCACATATTGAAGGAAATCCATCCTCACCTTGGCCGATTACTCAACTCCGGAACTATGACCGGTCCGACGCCGGCTCCTCGGGAAACTGCCCGATATCCAAACCTATACAATAAATCAACATACACTCACATAAATGCACATATTCGGTATGCAATGATGCCCATACTACGAAATACACCCATCCCGATTCTTATCCTTTATTATTTCCATTTATCGAAAATATTTAACCATACGTATATCCGAATATAATTCGGTACTATACTTTAATTAAAATTATTTTTCAAAATATTTTTCATAAAGTAACTATAATTTCCAAAATAATAATTACTATAATTTTTCCAGAAAATAATAACGTATTTATAATTTTCAGAAAATATTTATATAGTATTTATCCTTTTTCTAAATACATATACAATTTAATTTTCCAACACAAAATATAATTACTTTAAATTTACAAAATACATATCTATTTACATAAACCACAATCCTAATTTTCCAGACGAAAATAATATACATATTAATTTTCTGGAATTATTTTTAAGGTATATATATATATATTTCAAATCTAACCATAATGTTAATTTGCAAACAAAATATAATTATCTTAATTGAAGAATCAAGGTATATATATTTTTCTAAAACCCAAACCCAGAATATTGCATGAAATTTTCTAAAATAATATTTCCTATTTTTTTCCAGAAATTAATTAACAGAAACTAACTATATATATATATTAATTATTTTTTTTTTTTAAGAAAGAGGGGGGGATCAGGCTGTGCAACCCATCCAGGGTCGCGACCCGGCCGTGACCCGCCCCAACGAATCGGGTTTCTTACCTTGACGACGTCGGCGGCGCGACTGGCGGGAAGGGAAGACGGCCACGAGGAAGGCGACCTCGAGGCGACTCCAAGGCGGTGCAGAGGACGGCGCGAGGCGGCACGGCGGCGTAGCAGGAGGCGCGAAGAAGAGGATCTGTGGGTCTTCAAGCGGGTCGTCAGCGCGTAGCAGCCCGTCAGGCGGCGGAATCAGGCGGGGAAGGCGGGGGTTTGGTCGCCTCGGCTCTCCGAGCTCGGTGGTGGCGGCGGTGTGGCGAGGCGCGTCCGGGAACTCCGTCGCGTGTACAGTAGAGGGGGAGGCTCCGGGTGGCTACTGTGCATCCGGGTTTCTTCCTCTTTTTTTTTTTTCTTTTACCGAATTTTCTTTATTTTCTTTTCTTTTCTTCTATTTTCTTTTTTTTTCTTTCTCTGATTTTATTTGTTTTTCCTTCTTTTTTTTCTCTTATTATTATTTTTTTCTTCTCTCCTATTTTTCAGTTCCTCTCTTCTCTTTTTTTTTCTTTCCTTTTTTTTTCTTTTTCTTTTTCTCTCCTTTTTCTCTTTTCTCTCTTTTTTTTCTTTTCTCTCTTCTTTTTTTTCCTTCTCCTCCACCGGCTGCCATCCTCTTTTATAAACTGATTTTTACTGTTATCCATGTGAGTAACAATAATGCAGTTCGTCTGCATTACGGGCGAATCCGATCCGGACCAGAAAATAACCGATACCTCCTTAGTTATTTTCCGGTGTGATTTTCCGAGAAATTTCGAAACCCGAAAAATACCAACTTAGGTCCGAAAAATCAACGGGAAAATCACGAGCGCGGGAAAACCCTCGGTTACGAAAAACGACCCCCGATTTACCTTGAATTAATTACCCAAGATTAATTCAATAGTAAATCACGGTAAATAGACTTTTACAGTCCGGTAAAAATCCAAAATTTTTACCTGGGCTGTTACAATATAAATGCATTTTAGCATTTAGTGCCCATGATAAATTGCTTCCGGAAATTTTGCGGGCCTCAAATTCAAGTAACATAATCAAAAGACTTAATTAAAATAAATAAACATGGGCCTTTTATCAATTAGCCCAATGAAGAATTAAATAACCAAAAAATTAAAAGCGATGGGCCTTACATAAATTAGCCCAATTAAAATAAATGACTAAAAATTAAATGCAATGGGCCTTTTACAAATTAGCCCAATAAAAATTAAATTATCGCAAAATAAATGCGATGGGCCTTATACGAGCCCAATAAAATCGTAAAGAAATTAAAACGAGAGATTAAATACAATGGGCCTTATATGAGCCCAATTGAAATGTAAAGAACATAATATTAAAATGTAATGGGCCTAATATGAGCCCAAGCTTAATATAAATGAAAAACAATAAAATAAATACTATAGCCTTTCGGGCTTGCCGGGAAAAATCCCGAGACACTGAATTTCTGCCAAACACTTCCGGGCTTGCGGGGAAAAACCCAAGGTATCGAATTCCGGCCAAACACTTCTGGGCTTGCCGGGAAAATCCCGAGATGCGAAATTTCGGCAATATAAATTCTTCCTTTTTCTTTTTCTTTCTCACCTTTCTTTTCTCCTTTCTTTTTTATTTTTTTTCTCTTTTTCACTTCCTTTTCCCTTTTTTTTTTAAAAAAAAATTCGGCTGGGCTTTGAATAGTACAGCCCAGCTCGTAACAGTGACAACCCAAGTCCTAGCCCACAACACAAGGGCCCAGACCAAGGTGATAAGCCCAATCCCACAGCCCAAGTGCAAATGCCAAGCCCAAAAAACATAACAAAAACCCAAGCCCTTACCTCGCGGGTCAACCCGACCCGTGCCATGACCCCGACCGGGTCATCTTCAACCCGTGCACACCACGGGTGTTACAGGCGGTGGTGGGACGACGGGAGGACGACTGGTACGGACAAGCGACGGGCAGCAGCGTAGGGCGGCGGGGCGTCGGCTGGTGGTGGGCTCGATGATGGCAGCAGGCTCGTTCGGTCCGGTCGGGCTTCTTGAGGAGATGGTTGCTGCGGCAGTGGCGCGAGGACGGGAGCACGGCAGGGAGCTCGAGCAAGGCGAGCAGCCGGTGCAGGCGACGCGAGGGCGAGGCAACGGCAGCTGGCGGCTGTCGGTGGCGTGAGGAAGAAGTGCAGACCCGTCAAGGCTTTCCGGGTCATGGGCGTGGCCGTCGGGTTTCGTCATCCCGGCGGCGCGTCAGGCGGCACGAACGGGAGGTGGCTGCTGTGTTGAACTCGCGACGGTCTGCCGGACGCGACGGTGGCGGCGGTGGGGCACGAGGCGGCGTGAGGTGCTTCGAGGTGTACTGTGACCGTGTGTCTTCTTCTTCCCCTTTTTTTTCAGTTTTCTTCATTCATTTTTCAGCCTATTTTTGCACTGGAAATCGTCTTGCTCGGGTAGAAGACGAACGTGCTGATAACGTGTTATGCAACTAGTGTTTAATGTGCTTATTGATGTAGTATGAAGAAAAGGATGGAGATGAAAAAAAATGCAGGGTGATGAGAGGAAGACGAAAAAGGAAAGGCAGAGAGCAACCGGTCTAACATCATTCTGTGTTATAAATAACATATTTATACAAGGAAAAGTTTTGGGTAGGTGGAATAACATCCACCCACATTTTATTTACAACAGAAAGCTAGTAAATGGCAAGAGATCCATAATAAGCTTGCAAACACTACTTAACTACTTTGTCTTTTGTTATTTTTTTTTTTTGGTAAGGTAAAGGCTGCGAGGCCAAGTACAAACAACTAAGCTTTAGTAACTAATTTGTTCGGCTACAGTAAGATTTCGAGTTTGTGTATATTGAAAATTTTCCGTGGGAGACTTACCGTCATAGCAATGTATAATTTGGATCAAATCCAGATAAGTCAAGACAAACCTTATCTAAGAACTCCAACAAGGAACTACTTGCATACACCAATCATGTAATTTATACTTTGTGTTCTTGTTCCACAACAGAGATACCAGTTAATCCGTGGACGGTAAGTGGTTGCAATTTTTTATTTGAGATTTCGTTGCGTCGAGACTCGAATTTCTTTTCCAGGTAATAAGCGACACAATCCTGAGCTTCATTACGAAGTCGATCAGTGTCGGGGATCCGACACGACAACAGTAACACTTATGTTTTAATTTTTACTTATTTTTTTGAGACGGAAACGACACTTACACTTAATGGATTGTCGTCAAGGCGATTTCCCGGGGTCACGTATATGCCCGAAATTATCATTATTTACGCCGCAATTAATACTTGCCATGTATTGATTTTTATTATGACAATTTTATTCTCATTATATTGCGTCCTAATTAATACTTGGCATTTTTAACCCAAAAAATTAATGCTTGGCGTGTGTAATATCATTATTATTTTAATTAACACCCCATTTATAGATCCTGTAAATCAATTGCACGTGTAGATAAGTACAGTTTTTACCCTTTTACGTAGAAGTACCGTTTACACTCCAAGAAGTATAAATATGCGAATAAATATATAAATAATACAAGTACAGATAAAGGTTTGCTGGTTTTGGGGGAAAGAAAACAACGGGCTAACTGGAGTTGACAACATTTCTTTTTTAAAAAAGATCAAATCCCTCAAAATCACAAAAAGTCAGGGTTTATTCCTTTGGAACATACTCCTCTGCCCTTCCTCTGTTTTTATTCTAATTTTTCTTTTGTCCTTTTCTATTCGATTTAAGGTGTATCTTTTGCGTTATCAAGAATTGATCTTTTGAAGCCTCATTGATTCCTCTCAATTGGTAAGTTCATATCTTTTTGCTCTCTTTGGTTTAGGAACTGATTTTATGCTTGGGGGTTATGATTGAACAATTAGGGAATTTAGGGTTTGTTAATGCTTTCTATTGCTTTATGGGATATGTTACTGGAAATCTGGATGGAATGTGGATTCCTCGCAAAACCCATTTGAATTCTAGTGCCATTTGTGTAAATTATTTACCTTTTGGATATGTGAACCGAATGGGTTGCTGTGAATTTCAAAGATTTCTCCTTTTTCCTTGACTGTTTCGTTTTTGTTTCACTGGATGGATTGTGGAGGAGTGAGGGTCAAAAAGCACAGTAGTTTTCTCTTTTTTTTTGGGTTGAATCAAAGGCACACTAGTTATATGTGATGTCAATGGCTATGATCTAGGTACTATACTAAGTTAATTCTGTTGTTCATATGATCTAGGGGAATAAGCTGTTTTCTGATGGCAAACTCGTATGATATGAACTATGGTCTAGTTTTGTTTCAAGGATCTTTGAGGTCATCTGATAGTTGACTGATACTGTTTGTGTGATTCTGCTCATTGACACTGTCTCTGGTTGCAGGAATTACCGCTCCTGCCATATTCCAAGAAGTGATCCTTCTTTCCAGCTTGTTGCTGTGATAATGTTGTAGCGAAGCTGCCAAAATTTTTGTATCAAGTGCTGTATGTAGAATTAATTTTTTTGGCGGTGCAGACAAAGAACAATGATGCCGTTCAAATTCAAACAAGCCTTGTTATTTTCTCTGTTCTCCATATTGTTCTTTGGCTGCATTTTGGCGGAGTCTGAAAGTGGACTTGATGAAAGGTTAAGGTCGCCACCTCATAAAAATGCTAGGAGCAAGGTTATAGATGGCACTGGTGCGGAGAATTCAAATGATTTTGAGGACTCGAGTAGTGGGCTGGGTACAGGGATGGGAAGTCACAACAGAGTTTCGATATCTACAGTTGCATTATTCACATTGGCCATGGCAGCTGCCACAGGTTTAGGTGCAGTTCCTTTCTTTTTTGTGGAGCTGGATCCACAGTGGGAAGGATTATGCAATGGAATGGCTGCTGGTGTCATGCTGGCAGCTAGTTTCGACCTCATACAGGAAGGAGAGGCCCATGGTGCTGGTAGTTGGGTGGTGTTTGGAATATTATCAGGCGGTATTTTCATTTGGCTTTGTAAGAAGGTAATGACTCTGGCTGCTTCGATATTGCATATTTGGTATTTTTGTTATCATATATGCTACACCTCTTATCTGAATGTCCTCCTGCTTCTGGGCACTGAATTCTTATTGCGCTATGGTGTACTTTTCTTGAAATATTTTTCTAACTGGACAAACATGTATTTCGTTTTTGTGTGGAAGTATAATGATATGAACATTAGGTCAATATTGTATGCATGTATAGCTATCACTTCATTAATGCCTTTCTGTTATTTTTGTCTGTGTGTCTGTGCATGCCTTCTTTGGTCATGAAAGAAGATTGGTTTCTAGAATATCTTTGAAATTTGAAGGAAAGGAGCTGCTCCAGAGTTTCCCTATTGAAGGGATTCATATCAACCTTAGTTGTGAACACTGATAATGGATCAAGCTCAACCACCTCCAATATATAGCATATTTTTTGTCAAAAAATTAGACTGCAATTCCTGCTCATATTTTAACTATTTCATATGGCATCTTGACCTTTTCTAATGGTGCCTGGATTCATCTTTGGCGTGTGGGTGCATGTGCTTGCCAACATGGTTATACTAATAAAGCTAGTTCATGTTTGCTGGGTTTCAGTTTCTTGAACAGTATGGGGAAGTAAGTATGTTGGACATTAAAGGTGCTGATGCAACTAAAGTTGTTCTCGTTATTGGGATTATGACTCTTCATTCATTTGGGGAGGGTTCTGGTGTTGGTGTCTCCTTTGCTGGCTCAAAAGGATTTTCACAAGGACTTTTGGTAACTTTGGCCATTGCCGTGCACAACATACCAGAGGGACTGGCTGTGAGCATGATGCTAGCATCAAGAGGTGTCTCTCCCCAGAATGCCATGCTTTGGAGTGTAATTACATCCTTGCCCCAGGTAATCCACTGTAGCTTAGAAATCTGCTTTGAGCAACAACTGCAACAAGCCTTGGAAGAGCTATCATGATTTGAGGTTTCTATCCACACGTTGTCTATCAATAAACTGAAAAGAAAAATTAGTAGAGATGACATTATGCCCGTTTGTGTCCTAAGCATCGCAAGTTTTTTTATTAGGTGCTTGCATGTCCCTGATGTCTCTTCAGGGATCATGCAGATTTTCCTGGTTAACTTTAAAATTAGTAGCTGCTAACATATTCAAGTTCAGGCTTTCTGAAACCAAGTCTCAATAGCATTTTCAGGCCAAGATGACTTGATAATTGTCAATGCAGGACTTACCCCTGTCTATGAGTGCTAATCCATTCCACTGGTTTTAATCTTGTTAAACGATCTGTACACATTTTTGCTGCAATTTTCCATTGCCAACCTTAGAGAAGTGTGATTTCTCAAAGGAGAAACCAATTTTAATTACTAAGCTTTTATGGGATAATCATTTCCTACATTTTGATTGTGTTCTCACAATTTTTTACTAGTTTATCAACACAGTGTTCTATTTCATAGCAGCCAATTGTAGCAGTTCCTTCGTTTATGTGTGCTGATGCATTTAACAAGTTCCTGCCCTTCTGTACGGGCTTTGCTGCTGGATGTATGATATGGATGGTTGTTGCTGAGGTGCTTCCTGATGCCTTCAAGGTAATTAGTCGGGCAGGCTTTAATGAGCAAGCTTTGCATTGTACATTCAGACTATTAAATCAGGTCTATGCTAGTCTATTTGATATTTGGTGATGCTAGTTGATCATGGGAGTACAAATTTGGCATTTAGTGTTTTACATTACCATCTAATGATGCTTGCTCGAGCCCCCATGGCTGAGTCGTATGTCAATCTGACAGACTCCTGACCTTTCTTTAGCCGTGATCAGTGTTTGCTACCTCAACTTTAGTTTGACTCTACTTATGTACCACAAAACACACCGCCTCAAGTTTGCTAATATTCGGACTGTGTCGTTTGATAAACAAGAAGGGATGACAGAGAAATAAGAGAGCGAGTGAAGGAAAACTTGCACTCATTGATTTCCTGTTAATTTTATTGGTTGTTCAATGGGAGTTGCAGCTTACTTAATATTGTCATGTAAGCATGTCTAATATATTTTACAAAGATCCCTGCATTCAATAGGCTCTCATAGTCTACACTTTCTTTAATTTTTGTAGATTTCTTCATTGATTGGTTTCAGATTTCCTCTTGTTTCCTTTTCTAACAGGAAGCCTCACCTTCTCAAGTGGCATCGGCAGCTACAATCTCTGTAGCATTCATGGAAGCTCTCAGCACTGTGTTCCAGAATTTCAGCCTTGACTACGAGTGAGTTACTTTAAAACTAGAGTTCTGCAAACACTGGCAGAAAATAGCAGTGTCGTATGTGGGATGTTTTGCTTGCTCTCAAGGCTTTGCCTCACCAATGCTATGGGCAACTATTTCATTGTCGTGCTATTATGGCAACAGTGGTGCAATTTATGAATGTCTTTTTTATACTGGTGTAGGGTTGCATTTGGATTAGAATGTCAGGAGTATATCATTCTTGCTTTGTTTCTTTGCCATTTAAATGGATTTGAATAGTACAGAGGCTGCTTTCGGAGTTGTAAACCATTCCATTGCAATCACCTAAAATGTCATAGTACATTCACCATTACTACTCGTTATCTTGTGATTATTCCTTACAAGAATTTTTATCTTTCTGCTGCAGCTCAGAGGATGCTTCTGGCTTTTTTGTCTCGTTGCTTTTTGGTCTTGGGCCATTGATCGGTGGCATTGTTCTTATTGCATTTGCCCTTGCTTTTCATCTTCAGCATGCATTGCTAATGGGTGCAGCATCTGGCGTTGCCTTTGTTCTTGGTGCTTGGCGACCACTGCAACTACTAGTCACTTTGAAGATGGGGTTGGTTTCCCTTGTCCTGTTGCTTGCCCTTGGAGCAGCATTCGTCCATGTTATAAGCTCCAGTATTTTGAATTTGGCTATTCAGAAAAGGGCGTCATCAAATAACTTACCAGTGATAACAGGTTTCCCTATCAGTGTTCACACCCTGCAGTCTTTCCTGTCTTGTGGAGCAGTAGCCTTCCATGCATTGGCTGAGGGGCTTGCATTGGGAGTAGCTGCACCAAAAGCTTACGGATTTGGTCAGCACATGCTCCTTCCGGTTGCCTTACACGGGCTCCCCAGGGGTGCAGCAGTCGCTAGTTGCATATTTGGGGCTACTGATAGTTGGCACAGTGCCCTGGTCGCAGCAGCTTTGATTGGATTTGTGGGTCCGGTATCTGCCATCGGAGCGATACTTGCAGGAATTGACTATAGTGGTCTAGACCACATAATGGTGTTTGCATGTGGGGGATTAATCCCATGCTTTGGAAGGATAGTGAACAGAGGGTTACAGTTGGATTCGAAGAAAGGTGGTTGTGGACTTGCAGTTGGAGTGGGGTTTGCTAGTTTGTGTTTGATGTGCACCAAATTGGTTTGCTTGCACACACCTTACTGCAATTCTGCTCCAGAGGCTGTTAGATGAAACGATTCTTGTTACAATACGATTACTAGGTGGCATGCATATGTTTTAGTGACAATGTTGGCACCAGAGACGGACACAAGGTGCTTCGATGACTTGTAGAATAGATTATTTGGAAACCTTAAGTTGGCATAAAGAAAAAGCTTCCATGAGATTGTTTTCTCTGATTGAAGGATCATCTTGTATACCAGTTTCTTTTTATAAGAAATTTAGATAATAGTGGTTTTAGCCTCATTTCTGGATTTCATATCATTAAGGCTCTAGTCTGATTCAAGTCGTCAACTTTCTATTGCTGATTTTGACAAAGGCTCACAAACCTATCGTGTTCCATGTTTATTGGGTCATATTAGCAAAGATAACATTACCTATCTTTTTTCAAGGTACCATAGCAATCTCCTACTGAAGTTAACGCCTGTGGGGGCTCGTGAAGCCGGCCTATACTTAGAAACCCAAGGCTAAAGTTTAGACCAGCCGGCCTAATTCTGGTTGCGGTACCATCATAGTAGCACCAAGAAAGCAACAAAGTCAGAATCAATCTCAATTCGGCTTCTAGATCTGCCGATTTCAAAAGCATGGAGAGGAAACCCTAACTCTCTGAAGGCATTGCTAGTATTAATTGAATCTTTTCGATTAGCATAAAAAAAAATTAACAACGCCTCAAATCATCTTAAACAAATTGGCCTAGAAGATTAAGCTGGCCTAGATGTCCAATTTAGTCATCAACTCACTGCTTTCTTTGGAATAGCTATTAAGCTCTGCTTTATTTATTTGGGTATATATTATTTGAATTTACAGCACTGTGTCCTTTCAAGGTTTAGATTAATCCTTGCCTTCGCGTTATGTTACTTATGTAATTATGTTTTTCAATCTCATATGCTTATATAGACAAAAAAAAATAAAGTTATTCTTATAACATTGGGTAAAAGGAACAAAACAACAATGCATTGCACATAAAGTCAATGTAAGCGAAGATAAGCCTAGTTTCTCCTAACATATGGGTAGGATGATCAGGTGCTTGGATTTCGTGCTGTGCGCGACCATTGGAATCTACAAACTGCTTTCAAGTTTCAACAGATATTTAGGCACTGCTGCTGATTCTTTTCTTTCTGTTTTTTTTTTTTTTTCTTTGATGTTCATCACCTCCAGATCATTCTGTATGAATTTTAGTGCAGCACAATCTGGTGCCTGTGGCATCGCTCACAATGAGCTGAACTTAAACAATTGTTTTTGTTTCTGCAGAATCACAACCACTACCACCGCATAAACTTTCTTTCCACTAACACCAATTGATGGTCCCACCGCATGCTTTTCCTTTCCACTAAAACATGATTTCTGCTTCTTCCAGCCACTGCTTCTTGAACACGCACCTAAGTAAGATATTTGATTACTATTTACTACTAATTGTCCACAAATTCTTTTGTTCGTAGATTGTTTTAACGTTGCAAGCTATCACATTCATTGGAAGACAAGACGGACTGGCTTCAATGGACTTGACAGTTAAACAATCACATCACTGCAATCAATTGAACCCCCAAAAATGATTGTCATATTGTATTGGTTTCTGTAGGCTTGATCTAAGGTGGTAAAATTAGTCCAGTTGACAGATAACTTCTCAAAACTGGAAAGCTACACATGTCAATGCCAAATATATATGAGCAGGTGATTCAGATTCACCGAAAGCAACCTCTCAAATTATATTATGTCACTGGCGTAGACAGAGTGAAGGTAGGTTTTATTGATATATACAATGAGGGCCGAGCATTAAAGTTGAAAAAAAAAAAAGTAAACTTGGACTGCTTGTTCCTCATTTCCTCTCCTTGTTCATCAAGGCTTTCTCCTTGTGAGAGCCCAATCGAACATCCTCTGCAACAGCCGTTCTCGGATCTCCAACACTCTGGGATCCTGTCAGCCTAGCCAAGACAACAAATGACACCCCACCAAGAACGTTATTCAAGCATCTAATCACCACCACCGATGTCTTAAACACTAATGGAGAAACCCTTTTGGCCAAAAAGAATTCAATCCCGTTCAAGGTCTGGTATCTCAAGTTACTACTGACACCCATATGAGCAGCCCATGTCAAGGCATTTAACAGAGTAGGCGGCGGCTTGTTCTGGGTCTCGAAACTAGGGTCCATCTTCTTCCTCATCTTGATCAGCCCATTTGACAGAACAGTACCAACTAGACCTGCAGCAAAACCAACTGCAGCAAAGATCAGCCCTTTATATGCAAAAGTGCCAAGTCTGTTCATCAAAGTATAAGCTCCGGGCTGGAACATGTGACTTGCTGGACAATTGGCGAACATGGCAGGAAGAGTTGAAGCGGAAGAAGCAGAAGCAGTAGGTGCCAAGAGGTACATGAGGGTGAAGTTCAGTATAGAACCAACAACCAAAGTTGAGAAAACGAAGTCAAGCTCATTAAGCCCAAAATTAGGACGAGTAGCCATGTCACCAAGCACAGTAGCGGATACACCCACCAGTTGTTCCATCATAACCTTAAAAGGGAATTGTGAGTCTGCAGCTACTCTTGATCTCCACCCACTCGTGAACAAACCCAGGGCCCCATAACCCAGCCACGATGAAGAAGGAGAAGAAGAAGATGGGTTGCTTATATTGGAATAGCTGCCACTCCATGAGCCTGCACTACCGCCACCAGAGCCAACTTTGTTGCCTCTGTTCACCGGTGGCTTAGAGTGAAGGAGACGGAGAGAGGTGTTCACAGGATTGGTGAAGGGGAAGCTGCCGGTGCTGGTGTTATGGTGGTACGTATAGTTGCTTTTGCTGTTATTGGAAAAAGCTCTTGAGATATGCCTTGTAAATGCAGAGCTGCGCAGATAGGTTGATGTTGCCATTTCTTTTGAAATGAAAATTTTCTTGATAGCATCATGGACAGGATTCCAAGAACTATTTATAGGTGCAGTAATAAAAGGAATCAGGTTCTTTCTCTGGGAAAGATGAGAGAGAGAGAACAAACGTGGAGCGAGTGTGTACTGTGCATAGGTAAGTGATGACTTAACTTGAAAATGATGTGTTGGGAATTGGGATTGCTGAAAAAGAAAAGGAGTCTCTGTGTGGAGAAGTGGGTCATTTATAAGTCGTGTAGATTGGAGAGATTATAGGCAGAAGCTGCATTAGGTAATTATTGAGTGAATGGTGACCAGAAAGGGAGATGCATACATTCTTTTGGCATAAAAAGCACCACATGGTTTATTTATTCTAGCTGCCGTAACAAAATGGAAAACAGCCACTGGAGATGGACAAAATTGCAGGAACATGGGGAAACTGTGGATGTATGATGTATCCAATGCATGCGCTTTTGGGAGAAATAACAGTAGAAAAGTGTTTGATAACCAATGAGATGAAGCAAGCTGTACTCATAATCGCACGGAAACCACACACAACGCAATCCATTTAGCAGAATTCATAAAATAAAAGTGGTATGATTATTGTTCTTCAACAAAGTCATTAAACTAACTAGTATAATTTATCTTCTTCTTCTTTACTGTCTTTTTGGTAGTTTTCGTTTACAAGGTACATGAAACCGGATTGCTATGGTAACCAGGCCATTGTTTTGGGTACCAAATCCGTGTTGAGGGGCCATTCATATCACAACA
The DNA here is from genome assembly GCA_028386065.3 of Turnera subulata. Lineage (NCBI taxonomy): Eukaryota > Viridiplantae > Streptophyta > Magnoliopsida > Malpighiales > Passifloraceae > Turnera > Turnera subulata. Next base: position 726,831 of record JAKUCV010005122.1, on the reverse strand, counting down.
CTTAAATTTTGAGGCGTTTTAAAAAAAATTATTTTGAAGTTAGTTCTATTAAATTATAAAAAATGCCCTATTCTTTTTCTATCTATGCAGTACTATACCAAATAAAAAGAACCTAAACCATGATTCATAATAAAAAATCAAACGGGAACTGGCGTCTTGATTTCTAAAACCAAAACCTAATTGAAAATAAAACCCAAATTCAATCCATAGTCTCTTTGGTTACTTCAATCGAAAAAAATTTCCTAATCCAAACTTAATTCTACAATAACAGATGTGAAAGATGGATGGAAAAATATAGTTATAGTTGTGGTGAGTGATAGGATTGAGCTTAACCTAGGAAAAAAGTGTAAAAGGTTGTGGTTGAACCTGTTAAAAGCCAAGTATAGTGAAGGTTAGAAATCTCAAAGTAGTCAATACTGCTTGTGGTGTGGTGGCCTCTCTTTTGTGTTTCATCCAAGAGGTCAAGGGTTCAATCCCAATGCTGGAACTGTAGATGGTTTGAGGATAGGATGGGAAGTTATGAATAGTTGTTAGGATTTCGATGTACTATAAAGAAAAAATAAAAATCTCAAAGTGGACTATCCTTGAGTAGCAGATATACTCATCTGCAGTAACCACTCTATATCCTAAGTACAAATCTTTTTATCCCTCATTTAAGTGTCCTTAGCCGTCCAGTTTAGTTACAGAATCGATTTGGCATTAGCGACATCGGTGATTAAGCCAAGGCTAATCCACCCCCACCCCCTCTCAACCTACTTAGGCTTACATTGCTTTCTAAAAAATAAACCTAATTGAAAAAAAAAAAATTTCGAATCCAATCCCTAGTCTCTTTCGTTTGGTTGCTTCAATCGGGAAAAAAATTCCCGATTCCAATCTTAATTCTATAATATTATATGCCAAAGATGGATTGAAAAATAGTTATACTTCAGAAATAAAAACCAAAATATGGGGTAACATGGGAGGTTTCAAAATAGAAAAATTTTGATTTGTATTGGATATGAAGCTAAAAATCAATCAATTTTGAAAAAAATATAGAAAAAAACAAATTTATAGATATTAGGTTAGATAATGGTATTTAAATTAAAAATTTATTTATTTATTTCCTCATATTTATATATATAAAAAACTTTATAATTATAAATATTTTTTAAGAAATAAGTGGAAAAAAATATATTATGAAAATTTAAACTTATTTCTTTATGTATGAATAATTTTGCTAAATAATTGATAATACCTAACGTTATGATTATGACGATTCTAATAATTTTAGTAAGTTGTATTACACAAAATGTTTATAGTTAAGTTTGTAATTGTATAGAAGGTCATGACAATTTTTTTTGAAAAAATATGCATAATTTTAAAACATTATAAGACAGAAATATAAATTTATAAAATCTTGAAAACTTAATAAATTAATCAATCTTGAAGTACTATCATATAGAAATAATAAGTACAAATTCAAGAAATGCTATTTTTTATTGGGCCACCTCGGTTTGCTACCCAAAACAGTACCGTAGAATTCTCCTTGGTGGGAGTCAATACGTATAGTATGGTCGTTTTGCAATTATTACTTTTGTTAAATTATTTCTTTTACCACTTCTTCTGGATAATTATCAACAACCGACCTTAGCTCAGTTGGTAGAGCGGAGGACTGTAGTGGGTAAAAACCGTCAGATATCCTTAGGTCGCTGGTTCGAATCCGGCAGGTCGGATTTCTTTTAGAATTTGTTACAAAAATAATAAAGGTCAACTTCCATACCTAAATTTTATAAAAAAAACTAAAAATTTTTCACTTAATTTTTTCCAAAAATTTTTGAAATTTTGTAAAAAATATTTTTAAATTTTTAACATTTAAAATATCTAAAAAAAAAAAATCAAACTTCAGCCTTTAACAAAGAACTGTTAAAAAATTGTCATTTCAAGTTTCTTCAAAAACCTTTGGAAAAAGCTAAAGCGTTTGATAATTTTTTGAAAAAAATTAAAGGAAAATTTTTTTAAAAAAATCTAACTGGCTGTTTCCAAAGGAACTAATATAGACTTTGTTTCAAACCATCCAAGGCTGTGTAAGGATAAGAGGATGAACGTTGAACCTTTTTTTTTTTTTTTTATCCAAGTGTCATTACAAAGAGTAGTAATCAAGGTACTAGTGAGATGGTTTTCCGTTTTCTACAATGATGTGGAACAGCCCTCCCTTGGAATTTGGAAGCCAAGGATATGCAAATGGAGCGACGTTGGGGAAAAGCCACGTTGCCCCAAGTACAACTTCACTTTTAAGTTTAAAGCTCACTAAACTAACTAATCTTGAATTGAACATTGTAAGACTGACTAAGAACTCGGTTCTAGTTCACAAGTACAACTTCACTCTTAAGTCCCGATTTTATTAGGCTGTTGGTCTTGTCTACATAATCTATAATCGAACAGCCTATTATTTGATTAGTCAAGCACTTACAATCCATATATGCTCTATGTTTAGATAGATGGACACTTACTCATCCTTATAGTTTAACTTGAAACTTGTATATTGTCTCCATTTTATATCAAAAGCCATCCTATATTGTATCTGTTATTACTCTTGCAATGGAATCTCTTTTTGTCCAAAGTAACTCTAGAAGACAGCTCCGCGAAATGTATTTTATTGGTGGAACTTAGCATCGAAAAGAATGATGCCGATCCAAACCTTACCAGTCCAGTCAAGAGCTTCAAAACTGAGTCACATGGAAAGAGCACATGAAACAACAGCACTAAAGACAAGTTTTAATCTCATATTTTTTCGAGAATTAAGTTTTAATCACACGTTAATGCACCTTTTAAATCCCTTTTCTCGTTTTATATGAAAATGAGAACCACTTTCCGGATGATTCTGACGAACTTCGAAACTGTGCCATGGCTACATACATTGGTAAGAATATTTACGAGCATATACCAAAAGAGAAGTGGAATCTTTCAAAGCATGTCTACACCCAAGAATCCGAGGTCCAAGCAAAATTCTGTTCATGGTCTACCATGCTTGCTTCTAGCTAGCAAGTTTCATCTTGGAAGGAAGGTTCAAAGCCTTTCAAATTTCAAATTTTAGTGAGAGTGACTCCTCTTTTTCTCTAGTTTTCTCCTCTTCAAAATTCAAATTGGGGGTTGCCATGGATGGTTCTTTCACCAGTAAACCCCCCACTTCTTTTGTTCATCTCTTTTCTTTTTTAGTATTGTTGTAGATCTAGTACCTTTATATGGGAATAAAAGTTGCTCTCTTTATGAGAGTATTTCTCCTAGTGAGAGTATTTTGTTCTTCCCATGGGCAAAGTCAAACTTTCTGGTAAGCAAGTCACGGATGAGAGAATCGTGTTCTCCTGTTGGTGATTTACTTCGAATGGGAGGCGAGGCGAAGCATTATGGTGAAGTTTTAGTACACGGGTGGAAGCTCTCATATTTTTTTCATCCCGTTGTTATTGTCTTCTTCGGATGGTTTCCTTCTCTAAGAGTCGTTAGTTTTAACTCAAGAGTGCCGTTGGGTTCGGCACATGGGAACGACTTTTCTTACCAAAAGTTGGATAGAGTGTGTATCCTGTCATCTATAGGACCCTTCTTTGTGAAGAACGCTTTCTTACTCGGGTTACTTTTAGGGCCACACTCATATCTACGAAGTCCTTGCAGATTTACTCCACAGAAGATTGGTATCAATTGTTGCTTCGTGTTGTTCGATTGTTTAGTTTTTGTTATATGTTTGTTTTGTTGTATTCCTTTTACTTGTGCACTTATAATCTTCTTGGAATCCTAGAGTTGGTGACTCTAGCATCTATCCAATCCAAGAATATTTTATTTTATAATTAATGAAATATATGTTTTGACCAAAAAAAACTTCGAAGGAAAGAAAAGCGCAATTTCCACCTGCCGTGAAATTCCCTTATCATAAGCACTTTCTCCTTTTTATGATCACTTATCATTAGCACTTACGCACTCGAGCATGTCATAATCGTCAGTTTTATATTTAGTCAGTCCCCCAAGTTTTCTTCTCATTTTAATCATTAAGTTGACAACTATTTTTTTCTTATCAAATTAAGTTGACAACTAATTTTTTCTTATCAGATTAAGTTGACAACTATAGTTCATATAAGTAGGGGAAGCATTCACATTCCCCTCCTCCTGTGCATTAAAGGTTTTGCAATGGTCCACGTGGTTTCTCTTTAATCAAGTTTAGATTGCCATCAGAATTCAACATGACTAAATAATACAATGTGGAATTGATCAAATTAATACATTTGACAAGTCTCAGTACCTACCAAGAGTTGGTAAGTTAATGGGATACCAGTGGGAAACCAAAAAAAAAGAGAGAGTTAGTAAGTTGATGGAGGTGATGGTCAAGGAATTCTAAAGTTAAACGATTGGATCTCTTGACAAAGATTCGAATAGTTAACTAGCTTGGATCTCTGTGACAAACATTTAAATGCCTGGAACTGGAACAGGAACAGAAACAATGTATACACATGAATTCATAATTTTACCATAATACTTTTATCACACTAAAAGATGACTTCTACAAAACTCAGATACATTGTTTTTAGGACCTAACACTTGCATCATTGATATATATTCCACACTCCTCAAAGTTACTACCACAAGAATAAATCCAATGAATATATTTAGTTCACTGACCAAAAAAACTGACCTCAGCAAACCTAAGCTCAAGGAACCAACTATATATAATTTGTTTTTTTTCAATGTTTTCTGTTTTTAACTTTTTATCCTTTTTTCTGAGAAAAGAAAAACAAAAATAGAAACCAACCCCCAGCAGAAAGCTCGCCAGCAAGAACTGTTAGCCTATTCTTCTGTAGCTGTCCTGAATTGATGAAACGTATGATGAATGTGAATTTTGGCCATCAAATTATGCAGTAGCATATAAACCAATTCAGACAGGAGCATAAATGAGCTCTCAGCGTCCTGTTTTGGCCCTTTTCATACCGCTTGTATTGAAGGGAGAAACACTACCACTTGGCCCAGGGCTATCTTCCCTGAAATTTGAATTTAGCATGGCTAGTTCACGCAACTGTTGCCTCTTGATAAAGTCCTGAGACTCATCCTGCAAAATGGAAAATATGTCTTACTTAGACAAGTCCAGTCCTTTACATCTTTGAAGAAGATCCTAGTCCAGTATAGCAAGGAATATAGAATGCATCAGCTGTGTCAGAGAAATTGTAAAGTGGATAATCACTTTATCAAACTGTATAAAGAGCTTTCTAAGGAATTTAATACTTCAGTTGTTTTCCTAGCAAGTTTCACAACCCACTGAAAAACCTTTGAAACTGAGCAGCAAACTTTCAGCACCAAAATTTTCAGAAAATTAAAGTTTTGGGGGGAAAAAAAGGTGGAACAGAATGCAAATTGTGGTGCAATAATGCAAATTTTCAGATTTTCAAAAAAAAAAAAAAGAAGAAGAAGAATGTAGAACTTACCACAGGTTTGAGTAGCTCTTCTATAATTTCCTGTGCCTGTCTCAGCCGTAGGTCAACAATATTGGCAGGTAAATCAGCTTCAATTAGGATGTGAAGTGGATCATTAAGGTGCTCATAGCCAGGCCTTCCTCTAAGCTTCTCTTCCTTCAGAAGAAACAGAGAATTAATTTCATACGTTCAGTATACATTTAATCAATCAGATTCCACTGAAACATTAAAAGCTGCAACTACAATTTTGAGGTTCATTAATGACAAAACATTTGGGGTCTCAATACCTTGTCTGGATCCTTTATTGATCCTTTCCCTCTAATGTATACACGGCATCCTGTGGTAGCTTCAACCCGTTTCAGCGAATTGCCTCTAGGGCCCAGAAGTCGCCCAACAAAATTGAACTAAGCAACATGAAGAAGCAGTCAGCAAAGTAATTATTACTTGCTCAAGATTCAGTTTCAACAAAGTGAACACTGAGGGATTGAGCCATCGAACGATAGGAATGCAATAACACCATAGGTTTTCCAATATATGAACCATACATTTGGGTATGTATCCACTGGGATCTCCAATCGCAAAATTCTCTTCACGGTGTATGAACTAGGACTTGCAGGTGCACCTTGCCAGTCCATTGTCATTCCAGGAGGTCCACTTAATCTCTGCACGAAATATTCAGCCACTCAGTTTTCATTATACACATAAGTTCAAAAACTAAATAGAGAAATCCAAAAGTGTCTACCACTCAAAAAGCATGTGGAACCAGAAATGAGGCACATTAACCATCTATTTAACATATAGTTGTGAGAACTAATTGACTCCTGGAGGATACATAAATCTTTTTTTGGGAATACAGTCCTACCGTGCATCACACAAGACCATTGTTCGTCCTTGTTCTTTTACAAATCCTTAGTTAACATGAACAAAAGGAATGCTATAGTGAAAAGATACTCAGATTAAAGCTCATTACCTCATTGATGGATTACATCAAAAAGAAAAGAACCCACGGAATACAGCAATGATGTTAATAACCGAACTACTCAAGTATTTAAGAATGCTGAATTAGCCATAGCAGAAGACTGTAAACAAATATTAACGCCACATAAGCAGCATGAAACCGCATCACTCATGTTTCAGGAGTGTTAAATGATCTGCTTTATACTCATCTCACGCTTTTCACAATCAAAACTCCTCATTTCAATAGCCCAACATCCTTTAGAAGAGACAATAGCTAGGATTAAGTTCAGTTTAATGTCCATCACAATATAATTCATTGTTCATCACTTGAAGCAATTATATATCTTATTTAACTCTGAATGGGGTTATCAAGGAAGTTAGTATTTAAAAGAGGTATTATTGCAAATTTTTATTTCCATCAAGAATGATCAAGGTGCCTCGGGGAACCCAAAAATGTTAGCAAGCTGAAACAAACGTGCCAAAACAAGTAGCACACAAGTTGAGCCCTTTGGGGTCTTTTGGACGCTAGTCCTGGTAGTTAGAATTTTTCACTTTACTCCCAAAGAAACCATGTCAGAAGGATGAATGCATTTACATACGTGGATCGCATTCAGGACTTCAAATTGGAAGAAAACGGTTTTTCCAAGTGACCAAGTCAAAGACTCAAAAGCTAGATAAAAACAGAACTACAACTACAAAATTAATAGAGTTGAAATGTTAAGTTAAAAATCATAGCGACCAGTTACCTCCTGCGGAAGACCATTCCATCCACCTAAACCTGTTCCAGGAACATTAGTTATAAGATTGGAAGAAGCCATGGGACTAGGGCTTCTATGCCGCAGCCTGTCAAAGTCGCCAAATCCTTGATTGGACATCACTCCCGAAACCCGAAAAATTTCTACACAAAAGCATTTTACTTGAGTAACTAGTGTGGAGTTATAAACACAAAAACAACAACAGGCGAATCCTTAACAAAAGCAACAGCAAGAGAGCGTTGCAAAAGGGCCACTAGGCGAAGAGCATTGCAACAAGGCAATGAAGTCGCGTATGAAACTACATAGTTAGTTACAAGCTCTTTTTGCCAAAACTGTAAGAAAATTAAATCATAATTGACATCTATGAAGAATCTCCTTCCTGCAGTATCCAAAAGATATAATCACTCACCATGCAATGCCAGGAAGCTGTATCAGCAGTTAAGTTATGTACTTTACAATACAATTAGACATTCATTTCCTGCAACCTCACCAAGTACTAGAATTTTTAGGTATAAAGCTACTGCAAGTATAACCAAAGCTTTATCATTTTTCAATGACAACATAAGAAAATATAAGCTCTAGCATAGTTAATAGCGATGTATTGATGGTGTAAAAAATCAATTTCAAGTTAATTTAATCAAAGCCCAAGTATACAGTTAGTTTCCACTTTTCATGTGCACCAACTTTTGCTCAAATGTTTTGGCTTCTGGCAGCCCGATTTGCCAGGAATGAGGCTTCTACATGGTATAAAAGAGTGTGGCGCAACCATCCTTGAGCACTTCGACAATAGAATATTTGCAACGACACAAGAGTTAACAGTTAAGTTTTCACACTCCCTCAGCGTGCTGAATATTAGTTTGCATTTGGCCCCTTTACACTGTAATTAGAATTAAAATGGTTTTTCCAGATGAGTTCAATCATACAGTAAAGGCTATTTCTTTGAGCTATTATCCTAATTGTTAAACATACTTCTAAGGATCCAATGAACTTCAAAATGTTACTTAGCCATGATCAAAGCGATGGTATGAGCAAATCCCACAACCAAAACTAGAAGTAGGAGAGCAAAGAGCAATGCATACTGATGCAGAATGAGTCCAAGTAGCAGCGCAAACATGTAGGCAACAACAAGAGTCACCCAAAAACACAAACAAGCACATTTACAAGGTCAAGATAACAGTAACCCATGAAATCCTAGAAAAAACCTAGATCCAACAAATGGAAAACCGAGGAGTAGACCTTGATTTAACAGTCGGCTGCATATGGGAAGAACCTGCATGAAAGGTCCAAGCTTTTGACGCTCTGCTAACAACTCTGTCAAGTACTGACTGCAAAACCAACAATCCACACAGATCAAACCAACATAGTTCTCCACACAGAAACTGGTATAGCAGAAAATTCCAACACCATAACCTAAAAAATAGACTACAACTTTGTTCAGCTATCTGGGTTCCTGTTGTGTGGAGATGTGATGAGGTGGGGGTTTAAGGAGCATACCTGTCAACATCTGGAGTGCTTCTAATCTGAGGAGAAGCAGCTCTTGCAGGTGAGAAGTTGGGATTATACAAACCTGACATGGATTCTGCTTTGCTTTTTCTGAAGATTTTATGCTCTTTTTCCTTTTCTCAACAAACAAAAGAATGAGATTTGTAAAGAAAAATGAAAAAGAAAGGGGTTTTAGTTGTGGTTGTTGCAGAAGAAAAAGGAGAAACAACACAATACCATCAATAAAGGAGGTCTTGTAATAATAATAATCAACACAAAATTAATTAAAAAGGATAAAAAAATAAAAATAAAAAAAGAAGAAGAGAGAAAGAGGGTTTACCACCCTCTCGACAGACTCCTCTGCCCTCTCTGTGAATTTTGCAGAAAGTGAGACAAATCTTTAATTAGTATTTTTTTTCCTTTTTTATTTTTTTTTTTCACCCTTACCCTCTAAGCATGACCATTGTTGTTACAGTCTTCTTACTCTAATAAGCTCCTCCCCTCTTTTGTATACAAGAAAATGAAATAATGTAAAAGAAATTCCAAACAAGACAACGAAAAGAAAGAAGAAACATCTGGGAATCTTTTTATTTATTTATTTACAAGCAAAGAAAATGAAGGTGGTAAAGGAGTAATAGTAAAGAGTGTCTAGAGATGGCAAGAAATTATTATGACAGTGGCCAAGAAGGAAGAATTATGAGGGGAGGGAGATTTTTTTGACTGTTTTAGGTGCCCACCTTCTTAGTCATCTAGGTATCTGGGGTGTGTGTACACTGTGCTGGAAGCAGGGTTTCTGTGTGAAGCTGAGGACACGTGTTACCCATGCATGAAATCAAGGTCCCACATCAGCAAGAAACCAGTGCCATCTGATAATGATGTTGCCAACCCAGTCTGAGCTGGACTTGGTTGAGGGTGAACCTCACTCACACTCTTGCCTTCAAACTACGTCGTTTGTTTCCCCACCCAATAAAGAATCCCCCTTTTTTTGACACCTTTCTTGAGTTTTTTACCCTTTTTTTTTTTTTTGGCCTTTGGCCTTTTTCCCGTATTTGGGGATCTTTCATTTGGTCGTGGAACACGCAGTTTTGACCAAATCTTGACTGGAAGGTGCTGTCTGAACAAAATTTCACGTACGCTCTCTTTGTTACTGACGACAGTGAAACACCACTTCTTGTAATAAAATGGACCGTGCACGAGTGTTTTGTCTTTACTGTCATGTTTTAACTTCGAAGCCACGAGTTACACGCGTCCCGGTGAAAATTTTTTTGCTCACTGTTCGTTTTCCAAATTTTCTGCTCTATTAATATAGTCACAAGTCTTTTCACTTTTTTAAAAAAATTCCTGCTCGGCCGCTTCTATGTTGAGATAATGACTCCGCGAGTCCTATATCTTTTCCCGAAATCTCATTAGAGTCCTAAAAAAGAAAATCGACTCATTCGAATCCTATAACGTTTAAAAAGAACTCCAAACGAGTCCCCATCTATATTTTCGTTAATTTTTCGCTGAGCTGGCCGTTAACTAATTACGTGGAATAAGATAAATGAAATAAAATAAACACAGAAAAACAAATTTCAAAAATTGAAATTTGGCCAATTAATGACAATTAATGATAATTATTATCACATTAGAATTAAATTAATTTACCAAAATAAAATCCACCACTCATTCTTCCTCACGCGGTGCCCATCCTCTTTCTTCTTCTCCGGCGGACAGAAAACTGAAAAAGCACCCCGATAGAGCAGATCAATAGAGAAAAAGAAAAAATGAAAAAGGGAAGAAAGATTTCGTGGGAGGAGATCCATCGTCGGCTTTTGCGGTGAAGCTTGGAGGAAGGAGATAGCTTTTCTTGTGGTTAAGGTGTTAGGAAGGCCTCTTGGAAGGACCCTGAAGGCCGCGTCTTCCGGAGCATCACCCGCGACGTCGCCGTCTCCCAGCTCAAGGCCATCCGCGAAGACATCATCTCCGGCAAGGCCAAGTTCGACGACGTTTCCTCCCGCCTCTCCGGCTGCAGCTCCGCCAAGCGCGGCGGCGATCTTGGTTAGTCTTGGTTCGAGCCCTTCCTTTCTCTCCCAAATTCAATCTCAACCCGATTCTCACCACCACCGCCACTACTCCTTCATCGACTCCTCTTCCCATCACCTTGCCGCCAAATCCCCTTCGAAAAATCCGTGGCTCGCTCAGCCCTCAGATCCGCCCATACTTTCTCCTCCACCATCGTCAAATATTCCCTTCCTCCTCCCTCCTCCACTGCTCCCTCCAGCCCCCAATTCCCGCAAACCCTAGCCAGCCTCCGCCCAGCCTTCTCTGATAGTGAAATCGACACCAAATCAAGAAGAAGCTCAGGGATTTGAACCTCCACACCGTCTGCGAGGAGGCCAAGTGCCACAACCTTGGAGAGTGCTGGTCCGACAGTGAAACCGACACCGTTGTACCCGTGGTTGTAGGTTACTCCAATTTTTTCTCCTCTTAATTTCATAAAAAGCATTCTTTTGGTTAAACATTAAATTGGTGTTCTGTTATTTTGGGGAAAGAATGACGGTGGGGAGAAAATGACGAGTTTTGCATTGTGAAGTCGTTGACACTTTTAGGTTAATCCTTTTTTTTTTCTTTTTTTGCTTGATTAATCATCATTAGGTATGTTTTTAATTAAAATTTATGTTTTTTTTGACATGGCAAGTTTATGATGACGTGGAAGTTGAAACACCCCGACCTAAATTTACCTACTAAACAACAATTACCGAACAACAGTGCCGACACGTGGCACAAACAATGTAAATATCAGAAATAACGGCCCAACATCAAATACACGTCACCCGATCTCAGGGACCCAAAATATAGCACAGCGGAAGCAATTTTTAATTTAATGTCAACATATGCAAAGCCCGATGCAGCTAATGGATCCGAGTCCTGTTCAAGGGGTGCGCCGCAGCTTGCCTCGTACGTTCCTGCACTACAAACAACTCAACCTACGAGATGAAACCCCGCAGGCGAGGGGTGAGTGCGAAGTGCTCACCGACGAAGGATAAACAGAGATATGCAATCAACCATAATACTTCTGAAGTAATCACAGACAAATACAACACAAAGATTCTACCAAAATATGATTGAGCCAAGACCAGAAGAATATTTATTATTATTACCAATTTTATCTCCCGGGCCCCGTCACTGGACAAGCTAGGGTCGTACCTGGTTATTAACTAATTCTGGATGCCAGGCCAAACACAATCCGGGATCAACATCCCCAACAACAATCAATCCGGGATCAACATCCCAATATCAATAAATCCGGGATCAACATCCCAATATCAACAAATCCGGGATCAATATCCCAATATCAACAAATTCGGGATCAACATCCCAATATCAACAGACCAAACTGGCCATGACACCACAGAATTAGCCTCTAACCATCTAGTCGTACCACTACTTTCCACGTGACAATTAAATCATCATCTCAAATTCTAGTCCAAATCCATTACTCTTTCATCAATTATCCAATTTCTATTATCTCAGATTAATCCACAGACTCAATCTCTTATCTCAATCTCATGACACAAATTATTCAAAATTAACAGCTCAACATTATTTCCAACACAATATACACAGGTCTAACACAATCCAACAACAGCATCAATAATTCCACACCAATCAAGTAACAGTCGTCAATCATTCCAGCAGTTCAATCAAACAACAAGAATACACACACAGCATTACGGGCACATATCAAGGGTTATCCATCCTCACCTGATGTGTCTCTGAAATTGCTATCCGGTCAAACCTCGATACCCTATATGTATATATAGAAACACAATAATCACTTATAATGCACAACAAAATGATTATGCATGATACGGGTTTAACATTTATTAGATGGCTTTTTCTGTTCATTTTATTATCTCCATAATTATCTTATTACCAAACAGTTCATCCGACTTGGTGGCAATTAATTTAATCCAACGGTTATATTAAGTGTACTTGTTTAAGTTAAAAACCGAAACCGAGCGCCCAAGCCGATGTCCCGGCCCTTAGGTCGCTTAAGATAAGAAAATACATAGATACGTTGTATAAATTATATGGAGGAAATTATATTTGTAAGTAGAACAATTTAAGGCCCGTAAAATACTTCGTACTCTATTTAATAATATGAAATAAATAATATTTATAAATAACATACCCGATAGTAAAACTGTTAAATAGAAAATATTGTCATCGGTAGGAAATCATTATAGTCAGAATACGGTATAAGTAAACATTTGCAATTATATATATGTATATCCGATAATAGAGTGTAAGTGGTAATAGAATTAGTGATCGAAATATTTTAACATTTAGTAAAATAAAGTCTTAGTTGTATAATCAAAATAATATTTACCGCTACTATGTCAATATAATATTTACGGTAATTTAATAAAACATGGTTAGGTCATAAAATAAATTTTATACGGGTTACATATATAAAAGACTTATAAATACGTAGTTAAATTTGAAAACATTATTGTTTTTAATCCGTATACTAAATCATTAGCTACTTATTTATACATATGTATAGCCAAAGATATATAATTGTAACCCATAACAAAATTATGGCATAATATTATTTAACCAACGAAAATATTGATAGTATATATACGTAAGAATAAAATTTATAAATAAAATAAGGTATGGGCCTATTATCATTTTAGCCCAAGGGAACCGTAATTAAACGTATTAGATACGTAATAACATAATTGAGAAATTAAGCCCAGGGGACCTTCACTTGCGTTTAGTCCATCGGAGAAAATAATAAAAATAAGTTCAAATTAAATAAATAAAAGACTTAATTAAATTAGAAATTATGGGCCTTTAATTATAATTAGCCCAATCAAAATAAGTAAAACCGGAAATTAAATTCAATGGGCCTTTTACGAGCCCAGGTAAACGTAAATAAAATTAAAACAGAAATTTAAATACTATGGGCCTTTTTAATAGCCCAATCAAAAAATAAAGACATAAAAGTAAATAATTGCATGATAAAATAAATAGAAGCATAAATGAAATATTAAAAAGCATAAAATAAATAAAATCAGAATTAAATAATTAAAACATAAATTAAATTGCATAAAATAAAAGTATTGATTAATATTAATTAACTTAATTAATCATTCCATTAATTATCGTTTTAAATTTTATTGTCCGTGTCCGTAATCGTTCGGGTTCGACAATATGATGCATAGGGTCCAAAGCTCGGGTTTTACCCAAAGGTCCATTCCCGGATTCGCCGGAAAATACCCGAGACTGCCGGAACCTCGCCGGATTCCGGCCAAGCACTGTTCACACAGTCCAAAAACTCCACGNGCACAAGGAGAAGATGGTGTGGAAAATTAAAGGAGAAGAGGAGAGGAGAGGAAGAGAGAAGGGTACAGGGAAGGCGTGAAGAAATCGGGAGAGGGGAGAGGAAAATAAAGAAGAAAAAAGGAAAGAAGAAAAAGAGGAAATAGGGAAGAAAATATAGGAGGGACCGGTGGCTGAAGAAAAGAAATAAATTGAAAGTGATTTAAAGGAGAAATAATTGGGGGAATGGGTTAGTGGAAAAAAAATAATTGAGGAGAGGAGGGCAACAAGTGGGAAGAACACAAGGTCAAGAATAGTTGGGCTTGCTTTTATCGAAACCATACCAAATTATATCCCACCATAAGCTTTTATTATTATTATTATTATATATTTTTTTAACTTGTCAAAACTTTTTATAAACCAATTAATATCACAATAATTTCTAAGGCACTTTTTAGATACATAACCAGTATAGAAAATAGATTTTCCTTGAAGAACATATTTGGTATATCATTTATTTCAAGAATACATTTAATACATCGTTAAAATGAGTAAGCAAATGCATTGCCGAAAGTTTATCAAAATCTTCTTGAAAATTTGTAAGAATAAAAATGATCGTCATAAAGAAATTTATTTGGTAGTGTTGGACAAGTCTTGAAGTTGAAATCATGTTCGATTGATCATTGAAAAATTTGCTAAGGGTCAAGCAAAATAGTAAAAATAATGAAAATTGACTCGAATTGGTGAAATTCTTGATTAACCGCGATAAAATTTTATTAACCACCGTAAAAATCAAAACAGCTTGGTAAAAATCACGAAAATTTTACTCGGGTCATTACAAAAGTAATATGGACTAAAAAAAGTCAAAGATAATGGCAAGAATGGACGGAAATATGGACGGAGACTCGTTTGGAGTTCTTTTTAAACGTTATAGGACTCGAATGAGTCGATTTTCTTTTTTAGGACTCAAATGAGATTTCGAGAAAAGATATAGGACTCGCGGAGTCAATATCCCCTTCTATGTTTATTTGAACTCGTAGTTTATCTAGCATTTTATTTATGACCAGGAAGTAATAATATTCGAATTGTAATTCAAAGCACCCGACATCTTTGAAAATTCCTACTTAGTATTCCCTCTGTCCTTTTTAAATAGTCAACCTAGAGGAAGAATATCGACAAAAAAAACGTAGAGGAAGAAAAATATTTAATCTTGTAATATAAAACCAAGTTAGATATACTTTTTTTCTTTTTACAAATTCATATATATCCCGTTATCTCCGCTATAGTTTTTTTATTTTTTTTTGAGAATCTTCTCCGCTATAGTTACCTTTGACATATCCATCTTTATAAATTAACATGATTATGTCTTTCCTGTGAAATTTCTCTCTTAACAATATTAGTCAAATACAACATTCTCTTCCTAAACTTTAGCGAAATTGATAATTTGGTGATCAAGATAAAAATTATGACAGTACTGTAGACATACTGAAACGCCCCGATCCGTATTTACCGTACACAGTAAACACGTGCCGAAACTGTGACGACCCAACCAAATAAAGACCAGCATACAGTGTAAACAACAGATAACTGGGCTCAACAGCCCATAATAGGAAAACATCACAAATATCAAAACCGGCCCAATGGCCCAATAATAGTAAAATATGCACAGCGGAAGACTTATGAAACTCGCATAAACACTGTATGCATAGATGCAAACTATGGATCCAAGCCCTGTCCAAGGGATAACGCTGCAGCCTGTCTGGAATGCACCCAACCTGTACCAAAAATAACTCATCCTACGGGATGAAAGCCCGCAGGTGAGGGGTGAGTCCGAAGTGCTCACCGACGAAAGATAGACCAACAATATGAACACTAAAATTACTCAAGTCCAAAAACAGGCAAAAACAGCCAAACCAACAGACCCGACCCAAAATCGGTCCAAGACCAAAAAGACTCAACACAAAACCAATTATCCAATTTTATCTTTTCCGGACCCCGTCACGGATAAGCTAGGGTCGTACCAGGTTATCAACCTGTTCCTGGTGCCAGATCAAAAAGAACCCAGGGATAGACATCCCAAATATAACAAACCGGGATAGACATCCCAAGCATAGACATGCTTATCACACGAACCCAGATCATGGCCACCTCGAAACAGTCTCTAACCATCCGGTCGTACCTCTACTTACCACGTGACAATTACATTACCATCGTCAAAAACCAAACTCAGGGATCGACATCCCTAACCAAAATACCAAGGATCGACATCCTTGTCACTATTCATTATTAATTCCATTTACTTATTCCAAACGACACAGAAAATCAATACGGGGATAAACATCCCAAAAATACCCAACAAGACTCCGGGATTAACATCCCGAACCAAAATACAGCAAAAGCACATTCGACAATGCACATTCATCAAAACATGATAACCGAGTAATATAGGCACATATTGAAGGAAATCCATCCTCACCTTGGCCGATTACTCAACTTCGGAAAATAATGTCCGGTACGACGCCGGCTCCTCGGGAAACTGCCCGATATCCAAAAACCTATACAACAAAACCATACATCCACATAAATGCACATAAGAGTATGTCATGATGCCAATACTACGAAATTACCCATCCCGATTACTTATCATTTATTTCCATCATTTACCGAAAATAATTACCGTACGTATTTCCGAATATAATTTCGGTACCATACTTAAAATTCTTTTCAAAATATTTCCATAAAATTACTATAACTTCCAAAATTATAAACTCCATAATTTTTCCAGAAAAATAATAAGCTATTTATAATTTTCAGAAAATATTTATATAGTATTTATCTTTTCTAAATATATATAGTAATAATATTTCCAACACAAAATATAATTAACTTTAATTTCCAAAATACATATTTATGTACATATACCCAAAATCATAATTTTCCAGACGAAATAATATACATATTAAATTTACAGAAATTATTTTCAAGGTATATATATATTTTTTCCAATTAATAATAGTTTCCCCAAAATATAATCTTAATAATTTATCCAAATAAATATATTTATATTTTAACACAAATACCAGAGTTAAATTGGCAGTAATTCACTCAAAATAACTATATAATTTTTCTGGAAATAATAGCATATATATAATTTTCAGAATATATATATCATGGTATAAAACATAATAATAATGTTCAAACAAATTATAATTATATTAATTTTCCAAGAATTAAGATAAATATTTTTCTCCCAAAATACCATGATTAAAACTGTCCATAATTTTTCAAAACAAATATATATTTTTTTCTCAGATTAATTACCAGTAATTATATAACAGATATATATATATATACTCGGATCCAACCCAGGAGGCGCGATCCGGGCGAACACGCGGGTCGACTACTCGGGTCTGCTCACCTCTCTGCAACGGCGGGCGACGATGGCGAGGCATGGGAAGGCGAGCACAACCGCGAAGTCGGGGCGGCACGAGCGGCGCGGGGGCGGCGGAAGGAAGCGCTGGCGTCGTCGACGGGCTGAGCAGGAGCGGCTAAGGCACGACCCGCGGGTTGCACGACGGGTCAACGGCTCTCCTGTGCGCATCCGGCGGCGGATGGCGACGGGGGAGGCGGCAGCAGGTCGGCGACGGCGTGAGGAACACCAAGGTGTCGGCGGTGCAGCGAACGGCGGCACGTGAACAGTGCTGAGGCGGGGGAGAAGGTGACCAACTGTTCATCGGGTTTTTTTTCCTGTTTTCCTTATTTTCTGCTTTTCTTTTCTTTTCCTTTGATTTTTTTCCTGATTTTCCTTCTCTTTTTTTTTTCTCTCTATTTCTTCCTTCTCCCGATTTTTCTTTTGCTTTTTTTTCTTTTCTCTCTTTTTTTTCTCTCTTTTCTTTTTTCCTCTCCTCTTTCTCTCTTTTCTTTTTTTTTTTTCTACTTCTCCTCTCCTCCCTTCCTCACCGGTTCTCTTCTCTTTTTAAAACCTGAAAATTACTATTTAACATGTGATTAACAAATAATGCAGTTCGTCTGCATTACGGGCGAATCCGATCCGGACCAGAAAATAACCGATACCTCCTTAGTTATTTTCCGATGTGATTTTCCGAGAAATTCCGAAACCCAAAAAATACCAACTTAGTTCCGAAAAATACACGGGAAAATCACGAGCGCGGGAAAACTCTCGGTTTCGAAAAACGACTCCCGATTTACCTTGAATTAATTACCCAAGATTAATTCAACAGTAAATCACGGTAAAACGATTTCTATAGTCCGGTAAAAATCCAAAATTTTTACCCGGGCTATTACAGACTACCCAACTTAAAAAGAATTTCGTCCCCGAAATTCCGTCTTATCCGTGGGTCCTACCACGATAAGATTCTGGCACACTCTGCCAGGTGTCCAACCTCAACATGAGATACCGCTTATACCCTTAAGTGACATCTCATCCGCTTATAAATACCAAATCTCATGATCGGCAAACTCACACACGGCTATGGATTCTCCACTGAGATCAAGGACTACCTCCGATTCCGAAATCAACAGCTACATCGGCGGCACAGCTTTCCCAACAAGCTCCGATGAAGAGCCTCCAAAGAAACGGTTTTAAACCAACATCATCGGCCTGAAGGAACACATGGTCGTTTCCCCAAAACGACGAAAGAAACGTGCCAGCAAGAAGGCTGAAGACAAGAAGGGAAAAGCAGTAGCTGAGAGCAGCACTCCGCAACAGAAGCTGACGCAACTGAACTTCTCGTTGAAGAAGATCAGCTCGGCGGTGGCGCAAATAGAACTAGCGTGTGCGGAACTGTTCCCACACATGCAAAATGTAAAACAGCTTGTAAAAGACCTAGAGAAGCAAGTAACTCCATAGAGGGTACTTCTTCTCCTGTTGTAAACCTTTTATGAAATAAATAAAATAATTTCCTTTTAAATCAAAAATTCTTGTGTTATGAAATCTCTTGTTCAATGGAAAATAAAACATCTCAAAGTAAAATAAAACTTGACACTAAAAATATGAAATCAAACATAAAGAAGTCAAAAATAAAGCTCATTTAACAAAATCAAAACAAAAAGAAATTAAAACCAAAACATGTTTTCAAGAACGGTGCTCGTATCGGACCTGAACATCCTCGAATCACGAAACGTAACTCGCACAGCTAACGGTGAGGTCTGTTTCGTTAACTCGCACGGCGATGATCACGAGCACGTCCTGTATCCCTCGAAAGACACGTTACCCACTTGTTCACAATTGTCCGCATGAGCCAAAAACGTCTGTCGAATCTCGTATCTCTCCAAGATGTCCGAACAGCTGTGAACTCGTCGCACAGGCACTCTACTCGAGGTGTGGTCCCATCCATCTAGCATCAACGGTCACGGATGCATATAATGAAAGATGCAAGAAAATATAGTAAAACCATGATAAGGAAGGACAAGGCAGCCAGAGCGAAAGAAAATCACGAGTTAGGAAAAGCCTGAAAAACTCTGGCATGGGTCTGAAAAACGCGTAAAGCAATAAATGAAAGCAACGGTAAATTTTTCAAAAAAAACAAATCTTGAAAATCAAAAACGGTAATCACGCTCCCCATAAGAGTATAAAAGAAGGAGCGGTGATGTGTAAATCATCAAAAGCATCAAAAGCAAACAAAACTCTCAGAAAAACAACACCACAACGTTCAAAACAAAACCCCTCACGTCAAAAACAAGATGCCTGCTCCTTCATCAGTCTTCTTCGTCGAAGGTGCTAACCTTGGCAGAAGGAACCGTCCGGCCTACAGTATGGTCAACGAACGCCCTGAAGAGCTACCGAATGAGCTCGGTAGAATGCCCCGACTGGTCTTTGTCGACGAGCTCTACTCCTCAAGATTCTTCGTCACTCCCATGGAAGAGGTGTTCTTCCTAGAGGACCATGGAGCACTGAGGACCTCATACTACGGATCGGCAAACTCCGTGATGTTCTTCATCTCCGAAAGGCTACAGGAGTTCAACCTGGAGTCCACTTGCCAAACTGTGGAGCAAGGTGCATACTACCAACTCTCAATGACGGCTCAGAGTATGCCCAGAATGACTCGGCTACCTCCAACCTAGCCGAAAGCAAGACTCCTGGTGTGGAACTGCAGAGGAGTTGCAAGGCGTGCCCAGGAGTTCTCACGCACTCTGAGGGACTTGAAGAACCAATATAAGCCGAACATGGTTCTTCTGACGGAAACACAGTGGCAACCACGGGACGATCACGGTCTCATCCCACTCCGGTTCCCTCAAGCTAACCAGTTCGAGATTCCAGGCCAGAGAGACAGAGGCGGCATGTGGTTCTCGTGGAGCGACAGAGTCACGGTCAACATCAACAACGATCCCAACAGTTTTCGTGTCAACGTCGTTCCGAATCGTTAAGTGTATTTTTATTTTTATAAAATATCAAAAATCAATGTAATATTTCCCTTTTTATAAAATATCATGTAATATTTTCCCCTTTGTAATGAAATTATCAATATTATTAATAATATTTGCATTTTCGCTTATTTTGGCATCATTTACCTCATATGTGTATGTTCTGCGACAGCTGGCGTCCCTTGACTGGATCCATAATGCACTAACTAAAATGACATAAAATAATAACAAATGGAGCGAACTATGCAAACAAGACAACAGCACACAAAGACTGCCCAACAAGACCTAACGCCCGCTCCGCTACCAAAATGAAACGCCCCGACCCGTATTTACCGTACACAGTAAACACGTGCCGGAACTGTGATGACCCAACCAAATAAAGACCAGCATACAGTGTAAACAACAGATAATTGGGCTCAACAGCCCATAATAGGAAAACATCACAAATATCAAAACCGGCCCAATGGCCCAATAATAGTAAAACATGCACAGCGGAAGACTTATGAAACTCACATAAACACTGTATGCATAGATGCAAACTATGGATCCAAGCCCTGTCCAAGGGATAACGCTGTAGCCTGTCTGGAATGCACCCAACCTGTACCAAAAATAACTCATCCTACGGGATGAAAGCCCGCAGGTGAGGGGTGAGTCCGAAGTGCTCACCGACGAAAGATAGACCAACAATATGAACACTAAAATTACTCAAGTCCAAAAACAGACAAAAACAACCAAACCAACAGACCCGACCCAAAATCGGTCCAAGACCAAAAAGACTCAACACAAAACCAATTATCCAATTTTATCTTTTCCGGGCCCCGTCACGGATAAGCTAGGGTCGTACCTAGGGATGGCAACGGGGCGGGGAATTAGCGGGTAGAGTAATCCCCGCCCCGCCCCACGCACCATATGCTTCTCCCCGCCCCGCCCTGCTCCCCGCACTCGGGGGAAAATGTATCCCCGTCCCCGCTCCCCGTGCTCCCCGCGGATCCCCGCGGATCCCCATTCCGGCCACCAACCCAAGCAAACCACCACAGGCCCGCTGCCAACAACCCACGGTACCCACCACAGACCCGCTGACAACAACCACCAGAGGCCCGCAGATCCCCGTAGCACACTCCCGCCGCCATGAACCTCCTAGTCGTCACCCATAACTCAAAACAAGACAACCCCCAATCGAGTTAATCCAACACGCATCAGAAACAAAGAAAGAAGAAAAGAGGAAGGGAAGGCGGCGAGGCTCACTGGCACGACGAAGACACGACAGCCATGACGGGCGGTGGTGACTCCGAGGAGAAGAGAGAAGGCCGATTGTTGGGAGTTGAGACTTGGGTGGCGGCGTGGTGCCGATTATTGCAGTGACAAGAGGAGGAGGAGGCCTTGGCCAAACACACCGCAGACGGCGAACACTACGCCTCCGATTCCAAGGTCAAAGGCTGAGTCACCGGCGAACACTACGCCTCCGATTCCAAGGTCCTCGCCGCCAACTCGCTCGCGTTCTCCAAGGCCGTGAAGCTCGCCGGCGACGGGAAGGACGCCTGGGTTTGTTATCTCCTGGGTGTGGTGTGGGTGTGTTTGAAGAAGATAAGAATGAAGGAGAATAAGAAATCCAATAGAAAAAAAAAACGAGTTCAAAATGAGAAAGAAAAAAACGAGTTTGTGTTGGGCTGTTTAAAAAAAAGTAATATATTTTAGAAATGACCAAAATACCATGATTAAAATTATGAATCCATTAATGCTAATAGGGGTAAACTTGTCATTTCATATCTTGCGGGGATCCGCGGGGCGGGTGATGTGATCCCCGCCCCGCCCCGCGAATTGTCTTCGGGTACAAAACTCCCCCCATCCCCGCCCCACGGGGCAAAAAAAATTCCCCGCCCCGCCCCGTTCGCGGGGAATCCCCGCGGGGATCCGCAGAGATGGGGAATTTTGCCATCCCTAGTCGTACCAGGTTATCAACCTGTTCCTGGTGCCAGATCAAAAAGAACCCGGGAATAGACATCCCAAATATAACAAACCGGGATAGACATCCCAAGCATAGACATGCTTATCACACGAACCCAGATCATGGCCACCTCGAAACAGTCTCTAACCATCCGGTCGTACCTCCACTTACCACGTGACAATTATATTACCGTCGTCAAAAACCAAACTCAGGGATCGACATTCCTAACCAAAATACCAAGGATCGACATCCTTGTCACTATTCATTATTAATTCCATTTACTTATTCCAAACGACACAGAAAATCAATACGGGGATAAACATCCCAAAAATACCCAACAAGACTCCGGGATTAACATCCCGAACCAAAACACAGCAAAAGCACATTCGACAATGCACAATCATCAAAACATGATAACCGAGTAATATAGGCACATATTGAAGGAAATCCATCCTCACCTTGGCCGATTACTCAACTTCGGAAAATAATGTCCGGTACGACGCCGGCTCCTCGGGAAACTGCCCGGTATCCAAAAACCTATACAACAAAACCATACATCCACATAAATGCACATAAGAGTATGTCATGATGCCAATACTACGAAATTACCCATCCCGATTACTTATCCTTTATTTCCATCATTTACCGAAAATAATTACCGTACGTATTTCCGAATCTAATTTCGGTACCATACTTAAAATTCTTTTCAAAATATTTCCATAAAATAACTATAATTTCCAAAATTATAAACTCCATAATTTTTCTAGAAAAATAATAAGCTATTTATAATTTTCAGAAAATATTTATATAGTATTTATCTTTTCTAAATATATATAGTAATAATATTTCCAACACAAAATATAATTAAATTTAATTTATAAAATACATATTTATGTACATATACCAAAATCATAATTTTCCAGACGAAATAATATACATATTAAATTTACAGAAATTATTTTCAAGGTATATATATATTTTTTCCAATTAATAATAGTTTCCCCAAAACATAACTTAATTATTTATCCAAATAAATATATTTATATTTTAACACAAATACCAGAGTTAAATTGGCAGTAATTTACTCAAAATAACTATATAATTTTTCTGGAAATAATAGCATATATATAATTTTCAGAATATATATATCATGGTATAAAACATAATAATAATGTTCAAACAAATTATAATTATATTAATTTTCCAAGAATTAAGATAAATATTTTTCTCCCAAAATACCATGATTAAAACTGTCCATAATGTTTCAAAACAAATATATATTTTTTTCTCAGATTAATTACGAGTAATCTATATATAAAAGAAAAAAAATAACAAAGCCAACCCGGATCCAACCCAGGAGGCGCGATCCGGGCGAGCACGCGGGTCGACTACTCGGGTCTGCTCACCTCTCTGCAACGGCGGGCGACGACGGCGAGGCATGGGAAGGCGAGCACAACCGCGAAGTCGGGGCGGCACGAGCGGCGCGGGGGCGGCGGAAGGAAGCGCTGGCGTCGTCGACGGGCTGAGCAGGAGCGGCTAAGGCACGACCCACGGGTTGCACGACGGGTCAACGACTCTCCTGTGCACGTCCGGCGGCGGATGGCGACGGGGGAGGCGGCAGCAGGTCGGCGACGGCGTGAGGAACACCAAGGTGTCGGCGGTGCAGCGAACGGCGGCCTGGAACGGCGGCACGTGAACAGTGCTGAGGCGGGGGAGAAGGTGACCAACTGTTCATCGGGTTTTTTTTTCCTTATTTTCTGTTTTTCTTTTCTTTTCCTTTGATTTTTTTTCTGATTTTCCTTCTCTTTTTTTTTCTCTCTATTTCTTCCTTCTCCCGATTTTTCTTTTTCTTTTTTTTTCTTTTCTCTCTTTTTTTCTCTCTTTTCTTTTTTCCTCTCCTCTTTCTCTCTTTTTTTTTTTTTCTACTTCTCCTCTCCTCCCTTCCTCACCGGTTCTCTTCTCTTTTTAAAACCTGAAAATCACTATTTAACATGTGATTAACAAATAATGCAGTTCATCTGCATTACGGGCGAATCCGATCCGGACCAGAAAATAAACGATACCTCCTTAGTTATTTTCCAATGTGATTTTCCGAGAAATTCCAAAACCCAAAAAAAACCATCTTAGTTCTGAAAAATACACGGGAAAATCACGAGCGCAGGAAAACTCTCGGTTTCGAAAAACGACTCCCGATTTACCTTGAATTAATTACCCAAGATTAATTCAACAGTAAATCACGGTAAAACGATTTCTACAGTCCGGTAAAAATCCAAAATTTTTACCCGGGCTGTTACACATACACAACGATAGACAATCATTTTTTTCTTTTTAATGAATTGGATTTGTCCTGTGAGTGTCGGTATAGCTTTTCTGATACGATATGTTTTAATATATAGCTCTTTCAAATTTACAAATACTTAAACTAGTTGTAGATGACTTTTAGTACCTTTTTTATATTTTTGTCATGCTTATTCTTAATTTATGGTTTAAATGTAAATAATGAATTGTGAAGAATTTGGCCTGAAGTAAAAAAAAATATTATAAAGATTAAGACTTATGGATCAATAATGATTTGGCTCATGGCACGAACAAGGTGCCATCTAATACAGTGCATTCAATAATTATTCACATCTATTCAGAATTGACAAATTAGCAATTTTCCGCCAGAGAATTTTATAATGTTTTCGATAAATATAATCTCTCGCTGAACATAGAACTTTTTCCCGATATCGTTAGATGAACACAAATGAATTCATAAGTATAACAAATAAATAACTAAACAATATAGTAAATGTTTTATTAAAAAAATATAAACAGGATAAGCATGAACCATTAACCAGGTTAAAATTAAAGTTTAGTTTTATTCAATTGAAATAATTTTAAGAAAGATGATCATAACCCGTTCAACAGTGTATTATTGCTTACCAAAAATAAAAACAATGCATTGCTAATAAAGTCGCCAAAAACATTTTATCATGAGAAAACATCAATAAGAATACATTTTTTGTGTTTCCATCCCGAGTTCTGCCCAGACTAATCCGGATTCGATTTGGGTTGCGCACCTGGGTATGGTAGTAGGTGAATCTCCTAGTAACAACTTTTTACGACACAACTACTCAAACTCGAGACCTCAAGTGGAACTAAATTAATTACCACTTGGATGATAGGTTAAGAAAATTGGCAATATATGTTCTTTCTCATGTCTAATAAGTAGACGTGCATAATTGTATTACGTGTTATTACTTTTTTTTTTTCCAATTCCTTTCAAAATATCACACAGGAATTACCTTTTTTTTTTTTTGATAACAAATATCACACAGGAATTACGATAGGACTTGATTTGGAAAATCAGACAGCCCAAAAACCCAGTTGAAATCCGTCGCTACAAATTACATTAATGGGCTCTTGAGAGAAACAAGCATATACGCGGTACAGGCTCATGGGCTGTAGCCCATAATAGAATTTGTGACTTTAGTTATTAATTAAGGTTAAAATAAATTGACAAAAAAAGTTAAAATAAAAATAAGAGAACGAGAAACACCCCCGATAAGATCGAAATAACAGAAACAGAGGAGGAAGAGAAGAGAAGAGAGAGAGATCTTTTAGTTCGCCGGAGAGAAAGCCAAAAAGGAAGAAGGAATGGCGTGGGTATGGTTTGAAGCGGCTCTGCCACTTGGGATCATTGCAGGAATGCTGACCATTGCCGGTAATATTCAGTATCAAATCCACAAAGCTGCTCATGGTCGGGTGAGTCTTTAGTCTTATGGATTAGTAATAATTATTTCCCCTCTTTTTTTCTTTCCAACAATTGTTGAGGATGCTGGTGGGTTGAACATATGTTGTTTTTTTTTTTTCTTTGAAACAGCCAAAGCACATCGGTAATGATATGTGGGATGTGGCCATGGAGAGAAGGGATAAGAAACTCATCGAGAATCTCTCTTCTTCCAATTAGATTCTATCTTTCTGGTAATTATTCCTTTTCACTATTGTTTTAGCTGTTTTAGTTCAAGTGGGTTTGTGGGTTTTCTTTGCGGTTCTGGGTTTATTAGGGTTTGGGTGACAAACTCTAATTGTTGTTGAAATCGATCCCATTTCTGAAATTAATGGCAATCTCTGAAGCCAATAACTTTTTGTTTATGGAATTGTGGATACTGGATTTTAGGTTGAGAGGATTAACAAGTTTTTAGTTACTTGTTCACTTGAATGGTATTCCTCGATGCACTTGCGCGAAGTGCATGGATTAGCAATTTTGATGCTGAGAAATGGCCCTACAGTTTGATTACGTGCTTGGTTTAATTCAAAAGCTTGTCTTGATGAATCACTGACAGAAGACAGTCTGTTTGGCGTCTATATGAATTAGACTTCATTGAAAAGTCAAATTCAGTAACAGTGTCTGGAGTAACAGAGAGTATCACATTTTATCCCTGTTTTCCTTTGGTGTCTAACATTCTATTGGTGCAATGTGGCTTTGAACTTGGGTGTATTACGATTGGAATCAAGCTTACTGGAAACGCCCATCTGTTGGCATCTCCATCTTCTTTCTGCCAACCCCTCTTTTTTTCTTCTTATCCTACTAGTTCAAACACCCAACATAAACCGAGGCAGTGGCATGATGCTTTAGCTGCTGGTGCAGATGGAGCAGTGATGTGAGTAATCAAGGGAGGGATGGGTGTGATTCTGAGTTGAGTTATGCGGATGATCTGGTTGTCATAAATCATGCATATTTAGACACAAAACAAAAGGATGTGAAAAAGAGAAAATGAAAAAATAAGAGGAAAAAGTGATGATTGGTTTTGCAGTCTTATGTAGGAAACTGAAACTTCAAGTATGTTCTCTTTTTGAACTTTTGTTCTATTCTTCTGCTCTTTTTTCCCCTCTCGCCGTATTCTCTAAACTGGTTGTATTGCTTCATGCTTTTGTTCTTTTGGGTTTTGGAAGGCCATGGGGAATATTTGTTTATCTAATTAGCAATATCAAAATTCAATTGGAGCACATCAAAAGTTATTCTGGACATTAAATTTTGTAATTAGTGAATCCAAGTATCCAACTATCGTTTGCTAATGAAATTGAAGTCAAGTCAACTTGTGAGTGGTACCAAAACAGGCTCTGAATCTAGAGAGCTATTTGGATTGTATAATAAGTATCACATATCGTAATTTTATCCTCTAAAGTGGAATAACAACTATCATAGGGTGGTAGGATTAACCAACATCGGAGATTATGAGGCCCAAGGAAAGGAAAGGGAAAGATTTGAAAGGATCAGCTGTTAGTTTCCGGGGTTTATATCATTGTACTTGGTGAGAAAGTGGATATGCCCATGTAGGAGGGGTTGTGCAGTTTCGGGATGTTTTGGTTGTTGCAAATGTTGCGTTTTTTTGTTTCACTTTTAACATCTTCTTTTCAGTGTTGTACTGATTGTATAAATTTCCCAGCTCATAGCTTAACTTGGATGCACGAACATTCTTGTGTTGATGACTGCCCTTTTCTTGCTAGCTTTTGATTCCGACTCGAAGCTATAATTTCTACCTAAAAATAAAATTTGATACTTGGTAGAAAAGAATTGAAGGTGTGCCGTGCAGAAGTATTCATCAGGAGAAGTTTGCTTGGTTGTATTAAGCCAGGTGCATCTGAATTGGTTGGGACAATATTAAAAGTTGATCCTGTGGAACTGTCAAGAATGTGATGTTTTCAGCCAAGGCATTCTTAGTTAATTGTTCTTGTTGTTCAATTTAGCTAACGTAAAAATAATGTGCATGATATGATGATGTTAATTTCGGGCTGCAGAGTTGCTACATTGTGGACTTCGATTGTTTGCTTATACTAGTAGTATATCCAATGGTATTCTGTTGATGTGCTTGTGGTCATAAATGGAATCCAAGCTATCCTGTTATCATTGTTGTCCGTTTTGTCAACACGCAATTACAAGCATACGTTGAAATTATTTATTTCTAATTGTGATATTTCGGTACTGCTTGCAGGAGACCTGTCACCGAGGACTATGAATTTGAATAAAGCGGCATCTGATATTGAAGTTGTGCAATCCATTGTGCCGCCTTAATTTGATCTCCAGCTGTTTTTTCTTTTGTGTACCTTTCCATAAACTTTTGTACTGCTCAGTCAATTTGCCAAGACTTTTAAACTCATAAAACAAATTGAGAACTGCTCATCCAGTGGATATGACGTCATTTTGATGTTGATTTATAGAGCTTTACTGTATTTTCATATTTTGTAATGCTGAAATATCAAGCGTTGACTCAGATAGCATGGCTTATGAGTGTTACTCATAATTGTGAGAATTAAGCAGCTTTTGGTGCTCTACAGTCTACAATGATTCCCTCATGATCCTCTCTATTTTTCTTTTTTTTTATTTTTTTATAACTGGTTGGTTCACTTCCTATGTTAGGAGTCTCCATCTTGTAATTTTCTTAGTTTTCGGCTTCTACCATCATATGTACTAAAATTTCATTAATAAAAACTGGATGATTTATCAAAAAAAAGCAAAAAGCAGCTTTTGGTGCGATTATGTTATACATCAATTGCCTGCCTTGAAGAAGCTGGCAGGTAAAGAGAATCTTGAAAAGGTAACCTTGAGAGACGAAAACACAATGAGTGAGGTGCACAAGGAAGACATCCAGTATTATGATGGTAGGATTTGAAAATGATACTAGTGTGGAAGAGTCTAAGTGGAACTGCTGGATTGCTGCTATTTCGTTTTCCTTAGCCGAGTATGTGTCTCTTCTGCTGTCTTAGTCTTGCGTTTTCATTCCTGTGTTTCCAACAGGAAAGGCCAGAATGCTTGAAGCGTCAAGAACATTTTTACTTTTAAAACCTGTTCAGGAAGCAAGAGCTCAGCCATTATGCACTTCACAAGTAGGATCCCTTGTGTGCCTGGTCCTGGGTCCACTTTCGGTGCTTGTGGAGTTGGCCAGATTGGCTGTAGTTGTATTGTAGAGCAAACTGAGGAGCTTGCTTGAGTCTTCATGACAGTTTGACAACAGAAAAATGTCGGAGAGGTGGCGAAAGATGCGACAAATTATTGTTTTCCACTTACTTAAAATCATTAAACTAATCATTCCATGCATATGCAACAGGACGTTGTCAGACAGCTTTAGTATTATGCAGGTCTAGAGTATAAACTTAACATGATTAGGCCTACACCCAATATCGACTAGATAGCACCCTGTACATCAAGAATACTGTAGTGGAGCTGGCGAACCATCTTCAATGGTTGAGGCTTTGGCTTGGACAGATGCATTTTCGGTTCAAACATTTTCTTTGGTAAGTTGTGCAAGTCATTGGCATTTCTATCAAAAGCAAGGAGAAGTAAGGTCTCAGGTTCCACCCATATTTATAGGCTAGTATGAAAAAAAAGCGCAAATCATTCACTTTGAGCCCAAATTTCAAGCTCTGGTTATACAATTAGCCTATTTTGCGGTTTATGGATTCAACTGAGCTGCATGCAGATTTGCAGATAGTTATAGTTTTTTTTGTTGCTATCCAAACTTTACCTTGACTAACTTGCATCCGAGGATGTTATAAAAAAAAAAAGGTCACGCACTTGCGGAACCAAATTAGTAGCATTCGACCCAGGTCAAGAACTTACGGAACCAAATTTCAAGTCGCTTTATCTCTTGAACCAACCCCGCATTGATGAGTTATAGATACTAAGACTATCTCCAGTCCCAGGCTCTATCCGGAGGCTCTAGGCTCTATTCGGAGGCTCTATTATTGCCATGTTAGCGCCACATCAACACCACATCAGACAGAGCCTTCACTTACATTTAGAGCCTCTGATATCGTCCAATCATACAGGCTCTATTGAAGACCCATATATATATTATATTATTAATCTTATAAATATAATTTTTATTATATACAAATTAAATAATATAATAATAGAGGAAGTAGATAGAGGCGGGCTCTCCCGGTCTCTATTTTTGGAGACGGTCTTTTCTATTCACAGAGCCTCTCCTTTTCCTCCAGTGGCGAGACAGACTCTAAATTGCTGATATGGCAAATAGAGCCCTGTATCTAATTCAATTAACACAGATATCTCTCGGTATAACTACACATATCCTTCTCGTTTTTCGAATTTAAAGCATCATACCAGATTCATTATGATTATAACACGGATCTGGATACTCTCATACGTTTACTTTGACAATAACATATTAAAAAGAAATTTGTATCTAATATATGTCAACCCTTATTCTTTGCATATTGTTGGATAAGCCTTCTTTTACACCAGAGGTGACGCCTCCTCCGTGAACATATATTATCTTCCGGCCGGTAGTGAGATTATTCTTCATTTTAAAGAAAAAAAAAAGTCATATTCTTTTATTGATGCTACTTTTTCTTGGCCACTAAAATCCAAAAAAACATATATCAAATAAAGGCATATGAATGAAATGAATGGGACTTTAAAAAATACTAAAACTCTCTGGCTGCACCTGGCTTTGGCATCTTTTGGTCGCACGGGGTAGCAGTGGCTCCAGAAAATTTAGTTTTCTTTAATATTAGCAGGTTAACAAAGACAAGCACAGCACTTCCACTAAACAAAATGAAGATACGTTAAATTTTTGGACGGCTCTCTCTAAACAGCTTCTAATCATCAGAGGAAAAAGATATTCCCCAAAGCAATTATGCTTCACTGTCATTATTTTTTTTTAAAAAAACTTGCACCTGGTTTTGAGGGATCGGATTCCAGTGCTTTGTTTGTGCATTGACCGCCAGTGTCTGTTAATCATCGTTCGTCAGCTGTGGTCAAAATTCACAAAGAAAACCAGAACATGCACTAAAAGATAGATACAATACTATACAATAAAGGGCGCTACAGTCTCATCTGTCATTTTCAATGAATAGGCACCATCAAATTTGCAGATGCGCTAAGTGTAGCTCTTTAAGCTTTCAACTACATCTCTGATTTCCAGCAACCGCCCTAGCCAGCTTGGCTATGCCTATTTTCTGAATGGAAACAAATCAAATGCTGTAATGATCTGTACTTGAGTACTTCATGTATGACTTCAGGAAAAAGTACTATCAAGCCTTCGGGCCATCTTTCTGCAAATGCCTCTATCATTCTGTCAACTGGTTGTTTTATGTTTTTTACAGCAAGAAATAGGTGAAAACATTTAACATTCGACATTTAAAAGATTTCTAACTCACAGGGAGTCTTGTCTTCACATATAAAAACTCCTTTGAAGTCTATCCGTAATTCTAAGCAACAAAAGCACCTCTTGGTAGGAGGGCAATTTATCTTCAAGCAAATTGAGCACTTCCAGTTAGGAAGTCAAAATTAAGAAACTATAAATGAAGAAAGTACGGAATCCATCTTCAATATCACTGGATATCATTTTCCAGCAAAGTGGCATTGCATGTGTAAACAAACTATGAAAAGAGTGAGAAAACCACAAAACCAATCTCGCACCGGAACTCCATGGATCTCAACAATTACGATCTCAAAAGGCACCACAGAATTTTTATTCCTTGTCAATGGTAAAACTAAATTCATCACATGTAGAGTAACTTTTCTGCCTAAAATGCACACCACAATGAATCATAAACCTATAGATGGTCGTGAGTCATAACAAGATTTACACAAAAAAATCCTATATTACCCACACCACAGCCACAAACCCACCCAGACCAAAAGAGCCAAGGAAGGAGACACCACCAAAAACCGGTGTGATTAGAATAATTTAAGAAATACCGGAACTGGCCTTGAAGAAGAATGGCTGTGGAATAGCAGGGGAAACTTGTGCTGCCCAAGGGAGCTAAGGCACGTATTCATTTTCAAGCGTTGGTTGTGTTCTTGTTACGGTTGCGGCTGGTGCTTTCGTTTCTCCAACCGGTGTCATCTTCAAGGCTTCTCCGACCTCAGCAGCCCTCTCCATCTGTTGCATTTTCTTCCTCTGCTTTAACTTATGTACCCACAATATTAAGAACAATAACAACACCAGCAATAATGATCCACCCAGCACAGATCCAACAACTATCCACACCTTAGATTTGTTTTTCTTTTTAGCTCTTGGAGCTGCTGGAGTTGGCGGGATGGGAGATACTGGTGCTGGAGAAGGAGCAATAGACTCAACAACTATAGAAAAATGTCCTTGTACCACGGTTGAACATACATTATCAGATGCATTGCTAAAGCTAGGCAAACCATGTAAATCAAATGAGACACATTTTGGAGCAGGCCCATCTGGGTTCAATGCCACATTCAGGAACTTGATTCGTATAGGATCACCATATGCCCTAACGTCCAACTCGGGTAGGTTTGTAGCAGACAAGTTTGAGGCGTCATAAGCAAGGAGACCCAACACTGGAGTGAGGTGAGTGTAACCCTGCAGCGGATAGTAAGTGCTAGACCAATTGCCCAGATTTTGGTAGACAAAAACAAGCCTCTCCACATATGGTGCTGCAACCACACCAGGAGGGATCATAAACTCATTATACATCGGGACACCTTTTCTTCGTAAGCTTCCGGTCCTGAGCCTCATTGCAGAAACCTTAATGCCAGTCAAATTTGCCGGAACAACAGCTTCATATGGAACGCCAGTCCTTGGACGAACAAACGCCCGATAAGCATAGTCTTGAAGGAGAGC
Organism: Turnera subulata; assembly: GCA_028386065.3. Classification (NCBI taxonomy): domain Eukaryota; kingdom Viridiplantae; phylum Streptophyta; class Magnoliopsida; order Malpighiales; family Passifloraceae; genus Turnera; species Turnera subulata. The sequence goes on along the minus strand of JAKUCV010005122.1, from coordinate 693,965 downwards.
ATCGAGTCCAAGAGCAGGGTTTGCAGGCTGAGCCATTAGACCCGGCAACCAAAGCAGCAGAGATAGAGCAAGAAGAGCCACAAGCATCGCGAGACTTCCAGGAAGCCCCATCGATGCTTCGAAATATCGGAATTCAGCACAATGCCACCCTGAAAACCTTGTGAAAACCCCCTCACGATACACAATACCCAAAACCCCAACAGCCAAGAATCTCCAACCAGGTCACAGAATCAGATCAAGAATAGTTTTTTAATGCTGCCCTAAACACCTCCCCAAAGAAAACGTCAACACCTCCAGGTCTCCCACTAATTATCCCAGCAAATCCACAGTGGGTGGGTGTCACGTCGTCTATCTCCAGCCGTTTCTCTCTTTCTATATCTCTTCCATTAAATGAAAACAACGGGTACTGTTTAAAGACAAGGAAGAGAAGAAGAAGAAAAAAAAAAAAACAGATTCTCTCTATAGCATCTAAAGCAGCTTTCAAGGTTCCAACTTCCAATTCAACCGTTGCACAAACCCACCCTCCTTTATTTCCCTTTCTTTCCCTCTTTTTGGATTTCTTCTAAAACAAGCTCGCTCTCACAGACCCAGCATTCCCTTTACAGTACCCCCGAATCAATTAAAAACAAGCCAAGTAACCCTTCAAAACCAGCACAGCAAGTAAAAGCCGCACAAACAATCCCGACCATAAACCCTCGTATCTCGAAAAATAAATACACTTTCCAAGTTAAGACCACAAAGGAGCGTTACAGGGCAGAGCTAAGATTTCAGTATATATAACACATAAATACCTGAAAATCCTCACTAAATCTGCAGTAGAACCACCAATGCAGAAGATTTCTTGGCAACCAACACTCCCTGATTAGAGACAAAATCCACCACAATTACGTCCTCGAGATCAGGGTATTAAACCCAAGGAACGGACACTGCATTATCGGGATCCCGGGGCTTCTTCTTGTTCTCCTTCTCCTAGTTTCTAATAAGAGTCACTACTCTTTTATACTTCCCTCTTGGTGGCGAGTAAAAGGAGAAAATATAGGGAGTAGAGAGAATTAATAGGAGACCATCTATCTATATAAATTCGAAAGGGGCAGAAACTGATAAGCTTCAAAAACAGGGTAAGAATGGACAACCAGTGGAGAGATAGACTAAGTGTGGACTGGTGGGGAGTCCAAAAGCCAAAAAAAAAACACAAAAACAAAATAGGATTATTGTTTTGTCAAATTAGAAAATATGTAAGAGAAAAAAAAAGAAAAAAAATAATTAATTATAAAAGAAGTAAAGAACAGTATATTTTTCAATATACTTCCCGGTTTCGACCAAAAAAAAAGAACAGCTATGCCTTACTACTACCAAAGGGGTGTGAAAAGGAGAGAAGAGAGGAAGTGTTTGTGGGTTGGTTTTGTTGGGTTGCCACTTTGCCCACAGGAATATTGAGACCAAAAAAAAAATTGGAATAAGAATTGATTTACAGGTGTGTAAAACACTCCCTTCAGGGTTAGGCCCACTTGTTTTTTGCTCTTTTTATTAATGACATTAGCCCCACAGTGCATTGTTTGTGTCTGTTGACTGTTTTAGCCATAGCTGTTCCTTTTGTGGACGAATGTGTCCCCCTATAAGGGTTTGTTCCTTTATTATAAAATAAAAGTTAGACGAGGCTGCAACTACCTCTCGTGTGATATTACTGATTATGTTATATTCTACTTCTTCCTCGAGATTATATGCTATATTCTCTACCATAAAAAGGCTTATAATAAGAGTCGATAGAGTTCATTGCATGTCAAATGACAACACCTAAAGACGATCACAGCATATCCGCGATAATAGTTAATAAAAAGAAACAACAAATCCCTAAAAACGAAAGAATTCTGATCTCTTATATCATCGTTAGTGGATACGATATTTCATGTGGTACCGTGGTTAGTATGATAATTTTTGCCATCAAAATCTTATTGGAATTTGAACTACTCAATCACGAGTCACGACAGATAAATCTCACTAAATATGAATGATATAGCCAATATTAAGATTTTTTACTAAATTTTTCATATATAACGTAACTGTATTAGACCTCTAATCATTTAAGTTTTAAAAATTATGGATAATTATATCATATATGTCATTAGTAAAGAATGATAATGCTTGGGTTGTAAAGAAACTCAATAAGTTTTCTTAGATAAGACCTGATTATATTAGATGTATATAAAAGTGTTTGAATAATTCAAATTCCAAAATAATGATAATAATATTCGTTAGTGAGAGGAATTTAGCGATAGAATATCAAAATTCCAAATATTATTGGTGAAAGAATACTAAAAAAAACTAGTATTTGTAGATTATTGGTGGCTAAATAATAAATATATAAATATATTTGCAATTATTGATATATAGTCTTGTTGTGAAAAGTTAGCCTATATCCTTTCCACCTGAAATGACGACGGCATGACCCTATTGCCTTACATCTCATCTCTTCTGCCGCAAAAAAGTTTAGTGGGAATGTCGGTCTGAGAAACATTTACAGGTATCCAAGGATGAACTGTGAGGGTGGGTTGGGAAGAATAATGTGTGTCGGTTTTTTTAATAAAAAACAGAAGAAAAAAGGGGGAGTTTGATTGATTAGATCATGAGAGGGACATTTCTGGAACAAGACATGAGTTAGTTCTTGTATGGAGGAGTGATTGGCTGTGACAAACAGATTTAAGGCTAGTTTATTCATCCCTTTTGTAGAATGTAGACAGATAATCAAGTATTGTGAGCCCATGTCTGGCCAGAAGAAGATCACATCAGTCAATGCCTATGGAAAAATGTTTTTTTTTTTTAAATAAGGTTGGCTTAATTGATTTTAGAGTTTAATCAGTATTTTTATTAGATTGAAAATTCAAATCCTACCAATTCTTTCTTAGGTTAGTGGGGAAGCCGGAAATTGTCTTTAGGCAGGACAAAAATAAATGCTCATGCATCTAGATGATATATAATAAATATCAAAGTATTTTAGGTGGATGATCTCGTAGACTTACAGAGCCTCCTCATAATCGAAATTTTTGTAAAAAAAAAAAAAGAGTGACCACTAAACTAACGGGGATGTATTATAATTTGCTTTAGTTGGTTTTCGGGGTGTTTATTTTTTGCAAGTAAATTACTCCTTCAGGTGAATTATGGTAGAAAAATAAGTTGTTCTACGATGAAGACCTCAAGAATGGTCTACGATCAAAGAAAGACCAAAAAGAAAATGTCTTTTAGCACCAACAAAGCCAATCTCTTTTGATTTATTTAATCATTATTCTTCTTTTTGCAAGGAGCGAGCAAGTTCCATCATTATTAGAGCTCTTTTTTTATTTATTTATTTTTGTATGCGCTGATCTTTTTACTAGATCCATCGTGGAATTCAAATATTTAGGGTGTTCTGTTGACCTCTTCTTTTTCATAGCCCGTCAAAGTAGAGCCTCTACTATATTCACAATCTCTTTAGCTCGCAATCTCTTTACTAAGTTGTTTTTGTTTTTACAAAAGGGCCTAATTATTGTGCAACTATATACGTGTGTGTCTACATTATTATTAGCTGCTCGAGTTGACGGCAAGCCGTCCCATAGTGCCTACATTCCAAATAATATGTAATAACTTTTATAAGATAATTTGATAATCATGTATCTCAGTATCTTATATGCCGAACTAAAGAATTTGCAAAAATCTCTCGTTAATGCTATGATTTATTTTGCCATCACGATTGTTATCATATTCCACCCGAACGCACAACCACAGCTTCTATTTTAATTTAGCTTTTTGGATGTTTAAAAAGAAGAAGTGCACATGCATTATGTCGTATGAGAAAAAAAGAATCATACATAACATAAATCTCATCACTCTTATTATAAATAGAACCCCATGATAAATTGTTAGTGTCCTCTACGTTCAAATCTCATCTTGCTCCACTTGGCAAAACACCTTATAATATTTGTAATTTTTCTCAGTCTTTCTATCAAGGGAAAGGAATTCTAATCAAGTAAAACTTTTAATGGAAAATAAAATTCATAATAAATCTCTCACTAAATATATTTGTCTTCATTATAAATGTCTGGAGACCCCCGCGTGGTTTATTTTGGAGAAGGAACCAAAATCAAATAAAGTTCTTGATACGACCCAAATGCCTACTTACATGTTGTTGTATGTGTTGGGTAATGAATCAAAATCAAATAAAAACCTCAATCGAATTAAGATTAACATTAGGACTCATCAACAAATACGAAGATATAGCCAGGTTTAAAATTTGTTGGTGGTTTCTACAGCTGGTAAAGTTTTCAATTCCCAAAATCCAAATGCTTCGCCTATTTGACGAAGAGCAGGCATGTGGGCTCCATAAAATATCGACATGCACAGTTCACGGGATATGTGAAAATAATATTTTCGTTTGTTGACAATGTTTTTTTTTTTGTATGTACCAAAAAAAATGTATTTTTGTACATAATAAAAAAGACGGAGAAAATTATACATACTCTCTTCCATGGAACACGATAGAAGAAGAGAAAAGGGCCCTCGATCCCAGCGAACATGAAATGCATGGAAGCAAACAAGAAAGAAGACAAGAACTCTTTAGAAGTTTTTGCCAATTTTTTTGCTTCGCAGAATCACTGAAAAAGTTGACATCCCCTCCTTCCCACGTGGTTGAAGCTGACTTTTTAATGTTGACACTTGCCAGTTGCCATAGTTACATAGTAGCAGTAGTGATAATCAAGCATCAGATCCTTAACAACCAATTAAACCAAGGCACAACCCCCACCACCAACAATGTACCAGTAGCAAATAGTCAAATGCAAAATTTCTTTCTAATAAAACAACAGACTGAGATATTAGATATAGATATCTTCCAAATCCAGCAAGTTAAAAAACATTCACAGTTTCACACTGACATTGTCTCAATTAATAAACACCAGAGAGGACTTTTTCGAATTTAATTTTTTTAACAAAAATTCCTCTTTTTCCAGCTCATGGGTGAGGCAAAAAAAAAAAAATCATGCATAATGGTCCACACGTGCTGAAGTTCCGCCTTGGATGACCTGTGCATGTGAACAAATTGTCACATTCCATGTCCTCCTGAAAGGGCTATTTTGGGAACTTCACCTCTGTGAGTACACCACCTGCCCAGCTGCCCTTGGTGCAAAAAAAGGCCCAAAAAGCAAAAGATGTTGTAAACTTCACACAAAGGATGTTCATTCCCTTCCCTTATAAAGCCGAATTATCAGCTGTTAATCATGTTTTAATTAGCAACATTTGGTACTTTGATAGGCATAATTATAATGGAGGGTTCTGATCTGTACAGAGCCAGAAAGGGACCACTGTTTTGTTTGTGGTGATTGGATGATTGCCAAGCCAAGTGTACAGGCTCGTGACGCACCGGCGTCGTGTTATGTAATTGCTTGGGCCTGAAAAAAGTGTGTGTGTGAAACCATGCGGTATTTGTTGTCCCCATGCCCCACATTCTCTCAAAATATAGTATAAAATTAACCAAATATACAACACAACACACACTGTACAACTTTTCGCCCGACCAATTTTAGGTCCCCTTTGCGTTTTATTTTTTTTTGTTGGTTTGAAGCATTCATTGAGTGTTGATGATAATGATACGTATCTTTATTTGTAGTGGTTGATTAAGGTATGATAGCTAAATGTGGGAATAGCGTTACATGCTTCTTCTTATATTGGGCTGGCAAAATTTGTTGCCTGTAATCATCGCCGGTGTGTTTGTGGATTCTCCTGGCAAAATATGCATCTTTCCTACCACTATTTAGGTTTTTTTTTTGGTTTTATTGGTATTTAGAATTTTATCTTTTTATGTACACAAAAATTGAATCCGTGTCTTTCTTTAACAGAATCAAGTTGTGATGGTGAGCCACGTAGTTGATATGGGCCCGATAATCTTCCGTGGGATTTCCTACATTAAATGGCCTGAGGATTCGATCTGTGCGAGTGGGCTAGCAAAGTCGCTATTACATTTGCTTTCAGACCGAGCCTGGAATTGGACATTGTTCATGTGGGCTAACTTTGGGCTTCAATCTCAGGCCCAATGAAAGGTTTGGGAGTTGGGACAAACAAACAATTGTCTTCATCCATCACATTCCATCCATATTAATGAATTTCCTGATCCATCATTGAACATATACTCCTTTTGCTTCGGTAAGACAATTATTGTTAAACATATGCCTTTTTTTGGGTAAGGCAATTTGAGTTGTTTTACCAATTAGTAATTTTCATCAGCTTAGGAGTTTACCGTTAAACGTTATTATTTTTGGGACTAAAAAATACTATAAAGTGTCACTCTAAAAATATTTTTTTAAGAGATTTTTTTTTAACATACTCGGAGGCCAAGTGTAGGAGGTATACATAAGCTTTTCATTCTCTGTAACCATCATTTTGAAATGCGTACTCATTCGCCATAATTTCGTGACCTTATTGAACACCTAACCTTTTAAACGTTTTTTTTTAAAGTCACATATGGTAGTGGAATTTCTAACAACCATTTTCAACAAGTATTCTTAATTCAGCGTAGGAGTCCATCCAAGTTATTAATTTTTACCAAGTTATTTTAACTTTTACGGTGGTTAATAAAATTTTTATCGCGGTCAATCAAGAATTTTACCAATCAAGTCAATTTTCATTATTTTTACTATTATTTTTACTGCTCTCAAAATTTTTATTATAGTTATTATTGTTATCATTATTCTTATTATTTTTTCTAATCAACATTAATAGTATTATTATTATTATTTTGCTATGATATCTTTGTTGCAATAATTTACCAATTATAGTTTAAAAAGAAATTTCATCTTTTATTTCCATGATATTTAATAAATTAATCTTTGGAGATTTATTTTGAATTTTATAAAAGAATAATTGCTAAATTATGTTATGTTTTACAAAGATTAAGTTAAAATATTAAACACAAGGTTTGCTGTAACAGCTCAGATAATTCTGCATTTTTACTAGGTCCGTAAAAGTTTTTATACAGTGATTTACCATTGATTTTAATCTTGGGTAATTAATTCAAGGTAAATCGGGCATCGGATTCTGAAACCGAGCCTTGTCCCACGTTCGAGATTTTTCTGCGGATTTTACGGACCAAAGTTGGGATTTTTCGGGTCCAAGAATCTTCAGAAAATTCGGGTTTATCCTCGAATTAACGGACCAGAAATAAAGGTAAGGGGGTATATTGGTTATTTTCTGGTCCAGGCGGGTCACACCTCACATGTTGCACAGTACTACATAATTGAGGAGCTCAATTATGCAGCCTGTGAGCCGCCTCTTTCCTGTGTACCCAGTGTTTTCACCCGTGCCTCACCAGTATTTTTGCATGTCTATTTAACTTGTGTTTCTTCAGCTTTCCATTACACCACAACCACCCAGCATGTAACGGCCCGGGTAAAATTTGTGTTTTTACCGGGACTGTAAAATAATTTGTACAGTAATTTACCTAATGAAATTAATCTTGGGTCCGTTCAAAAAAAAAAATTAATCTTGGGTAATTATTTCAGGGTAAATTATGCATTGGATTCTGAAACCGACCCATACCCCACGCTCCCGATTTTTCTGCGGATTTTTTTAGACCAGAGTTGGTATTTTTCGGGTCCAGGAATCTTAAGAAAAGCCAGGTTTAACCTCGAATTATCGGGCCAGAAATTAAGTCAAGGGGGTATTATAGTTATTTTCTGGTCCGGTCGGTACACGGGTTATGTGCAGACAAACCTACATAATTAAGGCAGCTCAATTATACAGGCTGCCGCCGCCTCTTTCCTATTTCGCCAGTACCAAGCACGTTTTGTGACCTGTGATACCTGCCTTTTCAGAACACACACTACACTCACCTCTGCAAACAACCCACTGCCAGTTCCCTTCCTTTTCCTGCAAATTTCTCTGCAACTCACTCACCCATAATAGAAAACTAAAACTAGAAAAAGAAAAAAAAGAAAAAAAGAAAACAAACACAAAACCACACCAACACCACCATTATCTTCCTTCCGCCTTCACCACCGACCGCCTGCACCCCACACACCGTCACCGCCACCCTCGTCGCGCCGACAGCCACGCGACACCAAGCCGAGACGAGCAACAGGTCTCGCCTCCCTGCCGGCTACCACATCACCGAGCCCAACCACCACCGCCAACGCCACCAACAAGCGCGACTGCTGACGCGCCGCCCCTCTACTGCAGATCCGCCTCCCCGCACCACCGGTTCTTCTCCTTCCTCCCCTCGCTGCAGCCGCCGGACCCGACAAGTAGAGCCGCCAGACCCGCCATCTCCTTCCTCGCCGCCTGCTTTCCGCGCCCTGCCGCCTGCCGCCTCCTCCTTCGCACCTCCTCGCAGTCGCCGTGCCTCCTACCGCCGTCGCCTTGCCGATCTGTGCCGCCCCGCTCCGTCGTTGCCTCGATTCCAAGGTGAGCAGCCGGGTTGAGGACGACCCAGATGGGTCGAGTTTGACCCGACATCTCAACCGGGTCGCGGGTTGGGCTAGTATGGGTTAGGGCATGACTTGGGCTGGGTATGACTTTGGGCCTGGCTTGGCATGGGCTTGTGATTAGGTTAATGCTTTGGTTCTGGGTTGGCCCAGATTATTTTGGGCTGGCCCAGTTTATTAAAAAAAAGAAGAAAAAGAAAATAAATGATATATATATATACTTCTGGAAAAAAAATATATATTTTGGGGAATATATGATTATATTATGGTAAGTAATTCTGGTGAGAATATTTTAAGAAAAATATATATATGTTATCATTATTTTTGGAAAAATTATTTTATGGTAGTTATATTTTAATATAAAGAGAATAATTCTGAAAAAAAAAGAATTTTAATGGTAAGTATATTTTGGAAAATATATGGTACACCATGTGAGAAATAATTATTCTGGAAATATATATATGGTAAATAATAATAATTTTGGAAAGTACATACTTATGGAATAATTTGGAAAGGGTATTATCAAAGTAAGTATTATACCGGAATAATAACCGGGTATAAGTATAGTATAGTATTTCGACACATGAATAATAAATGGTGAATGATGATGATAACGGGGTTTCACCGGGACGTAAACGAACCAGTTTAGGTTTTATTTTTACGGTATAGCATCATTTGCATTTATGTGCATCTCATGTGAGTAAATGCTATTGTTTGCTATTTAGGAGCTGATAACGAGCAGTATCCCGAGGAACCAGAGCCGGGACAATTTGAGGACTTTCAGGAGTAGAAAATCGGCTAAGGTGAGGATGGATAACCTTTGATATGTTGCACATGATACTGTGTTTGTTTTTCTGTGATTATTCTGCCTGATTGAACTGCTGAGCCAATTGAGTTGATTGTGGTATCATTGCTGTGGTTGTTGATTTGTTGATTGTGGATATACTGATATGATGAGATAATTGGATAATTGGAAGTTGTGTTGACGACTTATTTGTCACTAGGAAAGTAGTGGTACGACTAGATGGTTAGAGACTGTTTTGTGGTGGCTATGATCTGGGTTACTTGTGATAAGCATGTCTATGCTTGGGATGTCTATCCCGTGATTATATTTTTGGGATGTCTATCCCTGGGATCTATATTTTTGGGATGTCGATCCCTGGGTTCTCTTGGATTGATCTAGCACCCGGAACAAGTTAATAACCAGGTACGACCCTAGCTTGTCCAGTGACAGGGCCCCGAAAGAAAAAATTGGTAATAATAATTGTTCTTTTGGTCTTGGCTCAGTTATATTCTAGTTGTTTCTCTGTTATGTCTTTTGCTAGAATTTTACTTCGAAAGTATTGTGTTTGCCTGCATATTACTGTTTATCCTTCGTCGGTGAGCACTTCGGACTCACCCCTCGCCTGCGGGGTTTCATCCCGTAGGATGAGTTGCTCGTAGTACAGGTACGTGGTTCGGCCAGCAGCTGTTTCTACTCCACCAAACCCCGGATCCATACCTCCGCTGCATCTCATTCTAAGTCTTCTGTTGCTGATTATTATATGCTGCTGTATTTTATATGTTGCTGCATTGCTGTATTACTTCCTTTGCTGTATCATGTATTATATGTTTCTGCTACTACTGTTGTGGCTTGAATAATGGTCCCCGGGATCGGGTGACGGTTATTGTACTTGGGGATTGCTTGTATTATATTTTATATTGTAAGTACTGTCTGCTACTGTAGTAAGAACAGTTCTGGCACGTGTTTACTGTGTACGGTAAATACGGGTCGGGGTGCTTCACAGCATCACCACCATCTTTTCTTCTGCAAAACTTCACTTGCAAAAACCACCTACTACAAAACCCACAAAACCAAACCTGCAAAAGAAATGAAAAGAAAGAAAGAAACAAACACACAACACATATACCCCAACCAACCAGAGCACGCCACGCACCATCACACCTCACCACTTCTTCCTTTCTCCTCCACACACCACCCGTGAACACCACCTACCCGAGACAGCCAGTTAGCCACCACCTGCGACCGCCACCACCGCGCGCAATACCACCACCATCGCCTCCTCTTCCTTCCTTTCCTTTCGCTCCTGTCGCCGTCGTGCCAAGACAGCAGCGCAGCCGCCGAGCAAGACGACTCGTCGGACTCATCTCCTCTTCACGGCCAGTGACGCCGCCGCCGCCTCCTCGAAGCACAGCAGCGTCGTCGTCTCCTCCTTCGCGTCGCAATGTCCGCCTCGTCTCCTTCCGCGCTCGCCTCGTTGTCGTCCAGCTGCTGCAAGGTGAGCAGACCCGGATGGTGAAGACGACCCGGATGGGTTGTCGATACGGGTCGGGTTGACCCGGGTGTGGTTGGGTTTGATCATGGGCTTGGGAGTTTGGACCTGGACTTGGAGCTGGGCCTGTGAGTGATTGGGCCACTAGACCTGCTGTGTGGGCTGCTCCTAGTTGCTGGGTTGAGCTCATGCAGTGGGTCGGACTCAAACTATTCATGGCCCAACCCGGTTTAATAAAAAAACTATATACCTATATATTTACAAATTATATATTTTTTGGAAGAATAATTATAAAATTATATGATTATATTTTCTAGAAAGAAAATAAATATATGGTGAAATAATTATTTTGACATATTATTATTTTTAAGAAATTAAGGTAATTATGATATGAATTATATCTTTTGAAATTAATACATGGCAAATACCTTTGAAATACTATGGATAAGTACATGCATAATTATTTTCATAGAAAATTATATTATGATAAGTAATTCTTGTGAAAATATTTTAGGAAATATATATATATATATATATATATATATATATATACACGTTATCATTATTTTTGGAAAATTGTCTTATGGTAGTTATTTTTTTTAAAAAAAGAATATATGTCACATAAATTTTATGGAAATATTTTGAGAAAAGAATATATGATATGATAATTATTTTCATGAAAAATACTTTGGAAAGGAATAACAAAATATAATACTGGAATAATACCCTAGATAGTATATATTTTCGACTTGGAATTAAATGGTGAATGAAGATAATGGGATATAACCCGGGACGATAACCGAGCCGGCTAGCATTTTATTTTACGGTTACAGTATTAATTGTCATTTGCATATCATTTGTTGTGCATCTTATGTATGCATACTATGTGTTATATGGGAGTTGATACCGAGCAGTTCAACGAGGAACCGACTTTGGAACTTGTGGTGGAAACCCAGAGTTAATAACAGGCCAACGTGAGGTTGCATATACGTCATTCCACCCGTGATAGCCGGGATGGTTGGTCTTGGAACTACATAGGTTCCATTGCATCTTATGGTTTATTGTTGTTGATATCTTTGTGATATTCGGTGATATTTGTTGTGAAGATTTGTACGTTGCTGAGATTGCTTTGATGGGCTGTGATGTGATATATTCATATGCATGTTGTCTCATGATCATACCTTGGGAGGTTGTCAGTCCTCAGTATAGTCGGTTGACCGTGGTCGGCATAGGTTGCCGGTTTGCGGGTGTTAGTTGTTGTCGTTGGTCGAGAGTAGTCTATTGTTGTTGGCATCGGTTGCCAACTGTCCTTTGTTGGTTGTCGGTTTCTTTTGATAATTGTCAGATGAGTATCACTTGTCGTTTTTGATTGGATATTGAGATATGTTGGTTGTCGGCTGTGGTCGACGGTTGGATGATTGTTATTTCTAAGGGTCGGGAGCTCCAATCTCTATGAAACCGCTCATTGTGGGTAAAGAAGGATCCACTCTAGGTGGCAATCGGAACTCAAACCCCTTTTGCGATTTCATAAAGATGGAGACCGTAGCATCAGGATAGAAGATGAAGAAGAGAGTAATAGGACTATTGTCCAAAAGAATTTCAGAGAAGAGAGAGATCTAAAGAGACACCATGTATAAAGCACACAGAATTTTTATTAATAGGAGTTCTGATGCCCTCTAATGTTTACAAGGCTCCCTTATATAAACAGGAGCATTCAGAAACAGACGAAAAAGGCTGATGAATGATGATGACTCATCATTCCATTTACAAAACACTTTAATAATATAATATAAAAGACAAACGAGAGTGGGTGATGACTCATCCTCCCACTGATTACAATACACTCATTACATTTTAATAATATAGCACACTTTAATACTTTATTTCCTGATTGGCTCCTCCGAATTGCAATCATGATACATGTCCGTCATGTCGCAGTCATGGTCACTGTCTGAGTCAGGGTCTCGGGATGACCTGTAAAGTGCCGAGTCAAAGTTTGTGATGGGATCCTCATCAGCTGTGTGGCCTGCAACAGGTCTAGAGGGGTGGTAACTAAAGAGGTTGAGGTAATATTGGTGTTCTCGGGGATTGTGAATCTATTGAGACTGCAGAGAAAGCTTCTAGCCTTACTGGCTAGGCGGGGTATATCAACAATAGTTCCTTCAATAGTTTTCCATATGTGAACAACTGGTTGAGGGGCAATGGAGGAGTTATCCATCTGTACCTTGAAGTGATGTCCAATCAAATGGAATTCAAATTTCTTGATCCCATTTTTGACTGCTAAAATCTCCTTGTAAATGGTGTGGTAATGCTTTTTAGAGTCTTTGAATTGTCCAGTAGCATGCCCACAAAGATGTTTCACGTTGTCAATTTCTTCTAGGAGAACAACACCCCAATAATGGTCACTAGCATCAGTTTGGAGGATGCATAGGCCCACAGAAGGAATCTTCAAGAGTGGAGGATTCTGGGCTATTCGTTTCAGCTGTTGGACAGCTGTTGTCTGTTCTTGACTCCATAGTAGAGGTGTCTTTTTCAGCATTTTTGATAAGGCTGAAGTATGGGTGGCTACCTTTGGAATGAAATTGCAAAGATAATTAACAATGCCAAGAAACTGTTGGACTTCTTTGGGGGACAGGTGTTCATCTGGAAAGGTGAGCAATTCCTGTGCAATATGTGGTCTTGGACTGTAGTGGCCTGATGAGATTTTCATGGCATGAAAATCTCATCAGGCCACTTACTTGAGGTTGTCCAATAAAGCTTTTCTTTTTCGACAGCATGATGCCATATTTTTGGACAATAGCTTGAAAGTCTTCTAATAATGCTCGGTGGGATTCCTCATCTTTTGAAAAGAGAAGGATATCATCAATATACACCAAAGTACTATGGAGTATTGGTGCAAATATTCTTGTCATTGCTTTCTGAAAAAGAGATGGGGCTACTTTCAAACCGAATGACATGACTGTCTATTGATACTGAGCATCTGGAATACAAAAGGCTGTTTTTGGATGATCTTCTGGATGGATACCAAGCTGCCAAAAACCTCCTTTGAGATCAAACTTGGAGAAGATGAAGTCTTCTTTGAGATGGACAAACAAATTTTCAATCTTCGGAATGGAAAACTTATCATCTCTTAGGAAATGATTGAGTGGCTTATAGTCAATAATAAGCCTCTTCTTCCCACATAACTTTTCTGTGCGTTTTTCCACGTAAAATGCTTGGCATGCCCACTCAGAATTTGTGGGTTCAATCAGATTTAAAGAGAGCAGTTGATTGCATTCTTCTCTTGCAAGTGCCAAATCAAAAGGAGTCATACCAGGATGACTGGCTTTTGTTGGATTAATATCTTCATTCTTCTTGAAGGGAAAGGAGATGAAAAACTCCTTGTTTTTCCATTAAGGAAAAGGATGATTGAAATCTGCATGAGAGTCTGCATAAGTTTTGAGAAGTAAATCACGAACTGCTTCAAAAGATGCTAGGGACTTGGGCCAAAGAATAGATCTTGATCATGTCTGTGTAAGGCTTAAAAAACCTTTTGTACTTGAGTCCATTTGGCAGAATTTGAAGAGACTTGGCCTTTTGATAAATATCAAAACCAACCACTATATCACGATCAGGAAGATGGGAACCAAGAATTTTTACCCAGACGACACATCCGGGAAAGAACTGGATTCCTATGTTTCGCTTTGTGATCAAATGGGTTGTAAAGACCTTTCCATTTGTAGGCCGAAAATGTTGCTCATGCTTAACCCAATAATGAGCTGGTAGAATTTCTGGATTCATGATACTCTTTTGGGCTCCTGTATCCATAAAACCAATAACTGAGATGGGCTTCTCATACTTATCTAGTAGGATTGACAAATTGACATGTGGACTGGTCAGAGTGGGCTGAGTTGGCTGGGCCATAAAGATTGGAATATCTTCCTCAGATGAAGAGGAATCTGAGCTTGAAACTTCATCATCTGTGATAGCAAGTGCAAAGATGGTTTCATGATTCATTTCTTCCTGCTCAGAGTAAGGAGATTCAATATCCCCATTAGAATCATTGAGATCAATCTGCTGAATCATTTTTGCCGATTTGGCTGGCTTAACTGGGCAGTTTTTTGCAAAGTGTCCTTTCTTTCCACAGATGTAACAACGATCAGTATTTTTCCCTTTTCAAGACTTCTTCTTGAAAAACCTATGGCGACCTTTTGTTTTTCGAAAAGGTTTCCATTTTCTGAACTTTCCTTTGAATTGCCTTTTGGAAAATCGATGTGATTGCTTCTTGCAGGAGCATTGTGTATCTTTGCATTTAATCTTCAGGCTAGGGTTCTTGCAGGGTACCTTCATGGTCAGGAATTTAGTAAAGTATTCCTGATTTTCACAGAGTGTTTCAACGGACTCGAGTACCAACTGATGAAGTACTCCAATTGTTGTTTGGGCAACATCAATTTTTTGTGTTGTAATTACTCTGCGAACCGAAGGTTGGAGCTCTTCTGGCAATGAAGTAAGATACGTCTGATTCAATGTATTTACGGACTTATCATCCGTGACCAATCTCCAATAGTACTTCAACATTCTTTGGTAATGGAAATCAAGATCTTTCTTCTTCATGGAACAACACTTCATCTGATAGAATTCGGACTCTTGGCGATTCTTGAGTTTTGTTGCATCTCCAAGGAATGAGTAGTAGAAGTATGAAATGACTTCGTCAGTATTCTTGGCAGTGTGAAAATTTGCCTTTGACGAATCTTGCATTTTATTGAACCATTCCCATAGTATTCCAATGAATCTGGAGGTGAATTCCTTCAGGATAAGATAAAGAGATTGTCCTGTGACTGTTCGCTGGTTTTCAATCCATGCCCAAAATTCAGTAAATCGAGATTGCCATTTTGATGGTGGAATGTCATCAATAGTAAACCAGGGTCCCGCCGCTGGCTTAGGAGGTGGATCAAATGGATCAGCCATTGGGGTATCTGTAGAAGTCTGAGTGTGGCCCTGAGTAGACTGAGCCGTATCCTGAGCTTGACCATATCCTGGAGGATCATCTGGGACTTCCTCAACATGAGGTTGAGTGGATGATGTAGCTGCTGTGGCCATACAGAGTTGAGTAATATCAGTTTGTTCATCTTCAGAGGACCAAACTTCAGAAACTTCTTCTGAGTCTTCAGAAGGTTGAGATTCCTGTTCTGGCATGGCTGATGTTGTTGCAGAAATAGCATACTGTGACATATGCTATTTTCCTGCTTGTTTAGAAGAAAGGGATTCTGAACTGTGTTCTTCAGAACTTTCCGAGGAGGAATGAATTCTCGATGAGGTTTTAACCCCAAAAGTTGCAGTGTGAGATGGAGGAACTGTTCCAAAAACTAGAGGCGGAAAAGGAGGTATATGGGGCTGTTGGGGTTGTAATGGATCAAAGAAAGGAAATTAGGAAGGTGTCGGTTGAGAATGATATTATGGAGGCATGAACAAAGGTGAAGGTGAGGGTTGGATAGGTGATGACTGTTTTCTTTTTTGTCGTTCATTCTCCCACTGTTGAGCTCGCTCAACTTCTCTTTGGCGAATCTTAACAAAATCATCCAGATCTTCATGGAGTCGTTTCAATTCAGCATCCTTGCGAGTTCGTTCTAGATCATGAATCAATCTTCTAGTGCGATTGATTTCTTTGAGTTCGGCTTCAAGGGTTAAAATCTATGAATTGAGCCGTTTTTCTGTAGCCAGCAAATCAGCAACAATGGCATCAACTTTTTGCTCTGTGCGAGATGTGATCTGAACCACTTGAGAGAGTTTCTCAGAAATTTCTTTGGACTGATGATGATGAGCTTTAGAGACTTGAGATTGCCAGTTAAAGACTTGTTCAACCTGAGAAAGGGAAAGCCGATGTCCATCAAGTTGGACTGTCTGTAGGGGAGTCACAAAAGGTCTAGCTGCTATTTTGGTGGATGGATCCGTGGATGGAATGAGGGGAGGAAATCCTGCTTCGTAAAACATCATACAAGTCTGAAGTGGAAGTGAGGGTTCCTTTTTTGGTTTTGCCTCAAGTGTACAAGTAGAATAACCTTCTCTAGCCAACAAGTCTAATGCTTTTGCATAGACTGGGAGAGGTGGTGGAGGACTGAGTTGACAAGGACCGATCTATGGAGCATCGGGATCATCTGGTCCAGGTCGTTTGTGCCTCAGTTGATGACAAGAGGTAGGGTAACTTCTCCTGGGCTTCGGAGCAACTTGAGGGGGACTGCTTCCAAGTCCAAATCAGATAACCTATCATAATTACAGCCTGGTTCACACATGGTGAGGTCTATATCCCAAAAAAAGTGGCCGTTAACATGGGATGCATAGACGTGTGATCCATAGAACTTGCTTTTCTCTAGGAGTTGGAACTGGAACGATCATACAGGAATGATAGAAGGAAGAGGAGGAAGAAGATGACCCAGATTTTCCATATGTCATCTTCACAGTTCAATCTATCTGCTTCTGGAAGGAAGGCTCAAGAAATTGTACCGGTTATTCATTTCGTTGTAGCTTTTCATAATTAGTAAGCCATTCACGTGGGATTAGCTTTTCCAATTCTTCTGAGGAAGCTGCCGTGGTGGTTGGACAATAGTAGGAACAGATTCAGTATCTGCATAGATAAACAAGGGATTTGTCGAAACTCTGAGAAAACTGACATTGATAGCATGATATTGCAAATGATATACTATCTGATGATGCAGGGTTGCAGCTATGGAGGAAGAAGTCTGTTCAGCACCATATAGTTGAAGCTGAATCTTCAGGGCTCGTGGTAAGTTTTCATCCAGTAAAGACATATTAAAATTCGGGAAGAACGTGAGCACAATACTTCCGAAATTTAAAGTAGTCAATACTGTTCCGATCACAGCATGCTCATAATTCAGGTATCGTGTATCCAACAACGAGAGCCTCGTTATAACTGATAGACCTTGTCGTCCATGATAGGAGAGAACAGGTCTGATTGCTCCAAGATGGAGATGAGAGTATCCCTATTTTATCCATTGAGAGATAAAGGAGGAAGGGATTTCCAAAGTAACATACTGCTCGGTAGGGGTTGCCTTCAAGACACAGTGATTCATCTTGGAAGAGTGGATGTATTCTTTGACAATAGGACGTTGGGAAGAAATCAAAGTCTTTATAGCTCGAGAGATAGAGCCTTTTTTAAAGACTGTATAAGGATTAACCAAGGAAAGAGTTGAATCCTCAATCTTGAGTTCTTCTGAAACATGAGTAATTTCTACTAAGTGATCTATTTTGTGAGAATGGGTTCGTCTGATTGAAAGAAATAGGTGAGAATGAGGTAAGCGTTTGTGGTATGGAATGATGAGTCTCCTGGATGTTACTCATAGTTGTTAAAGGTTATTCTCTTACTCTCCTTAAGGAACAATAGTATTTCTAACTCCCTCTTCAGGAACTCTGGTACTATCCCCGAGTTCAAAAGAGACTACCGGACAAGGTAATGGATATTTGGTACGTGGCGTTGTGCACAAGCTCAGCCTACCCAACCAGGTGGGGATCAGCTAGGTATGAGTTTCCAGCCAATATACCGTATATCCATTTTCGAATATCCATTGGCTCCGCTACCAAGAGGCGCCAGGAGCTCCAATCTCTATGAAACCGCTCATGGTGAGTAAAGAAGGATCCACTCTAAGTGGCAATCGGAACTTAAACCCCTTTTGCGATTACAAGTTGCTATGGTGACTGCTGTTACCGTGTTGTGTTGTGATTCTACCCGGGGACCGGTTTGTGATGTTGATTGGGTATGGTCCGTGCAGGTTGCCGGCTAGCCGGTGAGCGAGGCTCACGAGATTTTGAGATTTTTTTGGTACCGGGTTAGATGATCAGCAAGCATAGTAACGGTATGTTATCATACGATGAGGAACCTCTGTTGAGTATAGTCTGTCAGGACTAAAGTAAATATTATATAGTCTGTTGAGACTGGGTCGGTTACCCAATACGTAGTCGAGTTGAGGTGTCCTGGTCGGGCACTAGAGTATTGTACAGTCTGCGAGGTGATGGATGGTCAGTGCATTGCATAGTCGATGAGGTGGACATTGGCATAGTCCGCATTGTTCTTTGTGACTGTATTTGTTCTGTGTTCTGAACATGACTCGTATGCCATATTGACGTGCTCTTGACTGTTAAGTATCTGCTATATTCATCACGGGTTATGTGTCGGCGAGATTATGGAGAATCTCACCCCTCACCTGGCCCATCGGCAGGCTACGTTGTTCTTTGTGCAGGTATGCATCATGGCAGGCTGCGGCATCTGCTCTGACGGATCTGGATCCATAGTTTGCATCGAGTCGATTAATATTTTTTGCTGTAATTATTAAAATTGCTTCCGCTGTTGATATTGTTGTACCCGTGGTCGGGTGACATGATATTATCTTTGAGCCGTTAGGCCGGATTTTCCTGTTGTATTTACCGTCTGTGCCACATGTCAGCACTGTTGTTTGGTAATTACTGTTTATTGGGTAAATATGGGTCGGGGTGTTTCACGAATATTTAGTTATTTGAGATAATATATTTTACGTACACGAACATGGCGATCTCCATTTTGCTTGAAATGTTATGTAAGAACAAAATTTACCAGCCCTCACATTTTATGAAAAATTATTTTTTTATATACTATATGAAAAACTATTTAGAGGTAAAAAACAAATATCATAATTATTAGTGGGTCATATCTTACCGCTTGTAATGAGATATTGGGGAAAACAAAATAAAACAAAATGGGGTAAACCAAAAGTTACAAAATACAATCTTTACATGTCTTCAAAATTCAACCTAGAAAAACAAAAACACAAAAGACATGCATTGAAGAAGTAAAGAAACATAATAAAATCATATAAAAATAAAAAGCAAAACAAATCCACACTTAATTCTGATAAGGATGGTGGGTGACATGCTACAAACAATATCATTATTTTACAATAAATATCTTGTTATTTTATATGTGTCATATCTATACTATCCATTACAAATATATAAAAATTGTTGTAAATAAATTATGGTGAATGTCATTGTTATCATACAGTAAAACTCTTTTTTATCGTACCCGGATTTACCCCCGGTAAATATTTTACCCCTCAACCTAATATCCAATTGGATTCATCCCTTTGGCCATTTACTCACCATAATTCCCTTTGTCCTAATCTTAATACCATCTTCCTTTACCTAATATCCTTTTGATTTTATCTTATTAAATTAATCATTCTCATTTGTTTTTATCCTCCTATTTTCACCTATAAATACCCCCTTCATTTCCATACACACACACACACCTTTGATCACCATAAACTCACTCTCTCTAAATTACCATACACATCTCTTTTCCTCTCTCCATTATTAATATAATTATCCTCCATTTCCATTACTATTAAAGTTTTATTATTTCCCACAAAGTTGTATTATTACCTTGATCAAGTTTGATCAAGTTTGTATTATTCCATCAAATAGTGAAAATCTCCCCCAATTTTATAACACGTTATCAGCACGAGTCTCTACCTTATCAAGGTAATCATTTCTAAACCTTTTCTTATTACTACTTTAATCATTTTCTATTATACATATATAGCATTTATATTGCTGAAATATTTATCGAGTAAGCATATTTTATGTTTTTATTTACATTATGATTGAGCTGTTAATAGGCCCACTGCATTTAATTTCTTGCTTTCATTTCATTTATGTTTTATTTAGGTTTGTACAAGGCCCATCATATTTAATTTTTTGGTGATTTATTGGGCTATGAAAAGGCCCATTATATTCATTTTCTTGCTTTAATTTACGTTTTGATTGGGATCGTACAAAGGCCCATTGTATTTCATTTTCAGTCATTTATTTTAATTGGGCTAATTAATAAAAGGCCTATGTTTATTTATTTTATTTAAGTCTTTTATTTATTTAACTTTGGAATTATATTACAAACATTCGAGGCCCTTAAAATTTTTCCGAAAGAAATTTGTTATGGGCATTGAATGCATTTAAATGCAAATCGTCTCGAAGACGCAATAAAAAGAAAAATAAAGCAGAGACTGGAAGTCTTACTAACAATAGATCCCGCAGATCTTTGAGAAAAATTGAAAAAAAAAATATGACCACCAAAAGGTGGAAGTTGTATGACCACCAAATGGTGAATATTGTAATGACCAAAAAAAAGATGGATACTGTTCCTATCTTGTTTACCCTGAAAGTGCAAGTCAATATATATTGAATCATTTTATTTTATGTTCAGTTTTTATGTTCAGTTTTATTTAATTTTATTTCCTTTACAGTATTTTTATAATCGTTTCTAGAATAATGGCTCAGGCATTAGTCCTGAAGACAATGCAAGTTGACATCCAAGGAGGAGAGTTATATGTGTGGATGTCAACTATTTCACATAATAGTACATTCTCGAAATAAAAAAAAGATTAACGCGCTCTAGAAGAGCATAAGGTTGAATACATTCCCGAAGAACGCAAACTTTACTATGATCTAGAAGATCATATATTTACGCTCTGGAAGAGTATATATATATACTCTTGAAGAGTACAGACACCCCCAATGACAGTAATAAAGAAATTATTATGGATCCCGTTAAATTTATTCTGCTCTATTCCTTGAAGTGAATAAAACAGTATTATTAATTGTGCTTATGGCCGTGGATAAGTTTATGATGACAAGGTTATAATGATAAAGGGAAAATATGCATATTATTATTGCATAATGGATCCATAACTGGAGAACATTCAAAGAAGAATTGTTCTCATACATAAGTTCAACTAGATATTTATCTGTTGGGTACGACATTGACTATAAAACTTTGAGCCTCACTGTTGATGTTGACCCTAACACTGTCGTTTCAGGAGAACCACATACCACCCATATTATTTTCTCCAGGTATCTCAAATCGATTTGTTGGAGGAAAACGGAGTGGAATTACCCCATGGTTCTCTGCAGGTTGCCACAAGGTTTCAGTAATCAGTACCATGTTGGGCTTGTACTGATTCTTCAGATCCCTTAAGGTACGCACAAAATCTTGGGATCTTCTTGCTACACCCCTGCAATTCCATAGTAGAAGTCGTACCTTAGGCCATGTAGGTGGTAACCCAGGCACCCTTGGGACACTCCGAGCCATCATGGAAACCTGATAGTAACTGCTTTAATTTAATATTTGACATGAAGGCTTTAATTGAAATTCCTGCAATCTATCAGATATGAAAAACATAATAGAGTTAGTCGAGCCATAAAAGGAAGCCCTTAGATTGCTTTGGTCCTCTAGGAAGAAGGTTTCTTCCATAGGAGTTACAAAGAACCTAGATGAGTAAAGCTCATCAATAAAAACTAAACGAGGAATCCTTGCAAGTTCACTCGGTAGTTCCTCCTGCTGCTCATTCACCATGCTATAGGCTAGTCTATTCCTCCTTCCTAGAGAGGCACCCTCAACAAAGAAAATGGTAACGGGGGAAGGCATGTTTTTATTTTGTTGATGTTTTTATGTGTGTTTCCATCATATATCTCCCCCTTCTTATAGCCTGAGCTTAGACAGCTAGGTGTCAGTTTTCATATATGGACCCTCTTTCTATCTCCGAAACGATCTAGAAGATTTTTCGGTAATTTGCATTATTTTTTTTTTTCAGAAAATTCCAAAGCTTCCCAATCCTCGAGGATTTGCTTTTAGAAATATTTGCAACTACATTAATTATTGCTCAATAATTCTGATTTTTTTCGACATGAGTGGCAGAAATAAGCCTAAAATTGGCACATATATAGCTAACCTGAAGCTAGCAGTTGAGTAATTGAAACTTACCGTATCCAGCCAGAAGCTGGAATGCACTAGCCTGAAGCTAGCAATTTTAAGTGTTTAAATATGCAGTTTGCACAGCCCGAAGCTGTGATCAACAAGAAGTTGATTATTGGATATCTTGTTTGGCATGACCGGTTGGGCCATCCCAGATCTGTAATGATGCACGAAATTTGTTTGGTCATTCATTGAAAAACCAGAAGTTTTTTTTTTTACAATCAATGAAGTTCCATGTGTGAGTTTGCTGCGAAAATTAATTGTTCGGCTTTCCTAAGATAAGGTTGGCCTAGAATCACCAGTAAGTTTTGGAAATAATTCAGGGATATGTACGCGGACTGATAAATCCGCCATGTTGACCATCTAGGTAATTTTTATGATGCATCGACTAGATGGTCTATTGTGTGCTTGTTAGACGCAAGTTGGCATTGTGCGCACTTATTTTAATGATTAAGCCACTTGCGGGTACGCATCCCTGATTTTGTTATAAGACTATATGTCTAGATAATACTGGTATATTTCTTCAATGGATAATGTATATCATTAGAAATAAACCTAAACAGATCTGGGGGAATATTGACAATTGATTGCAGGACCATTGCTAATAAAATATTACTGTTTGAGAAAATGATACTTGCAGCATCACTTGTGTGCATCAAGCCAACAAGTTATCATAAAATCTCCCCATTTTATTGGTTCATGGTCACGAACCCATCTTTGGACCGTTGATTATACAGTATATGTACCTAATGCTCCACCACAGGATAGTAAAGTGGGTTCTTAAAGAAGAATGAGAATATATGTTGAGTATGTTGATTATTAATTAGATGAAAGAGTTTACCCAACATAAGGGGGAGGAAATAAGCAGCTGGATCAAGAGTTTATTGAAATACATATCAATATCTAGTTTTGATCCTCAAACAAATTAGTGTGAACCTGAAGTTCAAAAGATGATTCATTTGCAAGAAAATTTATACGAAATTGCCAGACATATAAAGTGACCAAATCTTATATACCAGCTACAAGTGCTCCTGATCAAATTAATGTTCCAGAAGAACAAGTATAGTATACAAATGAATCTAAAGTACGCAAGAAGCGTAAAATATACTCGGTTCCAAAAGAAAACAAAATTCTCGATAGAGAGAATGGAGCAAAAGATATAAGATGGCCCCAGTTAGAAAAGATGGCCTCCAGTAGAGGTTCATATTAAATATCCTCCAGAAGAGGTTTTTCTGATACAATTGATAAAGTTGCAGAAGCAACTCAGGTACCTGAAATAAATGAGTATGATGAGATCTCGATTATAGTGTCAGGAATAAGATGGAACCGACGTGAAATAACCGTCGACGGAATACTTGTTTTATTTATAGTATAGCGCTAAATAAAATGAGGATCATGAACCTACATCTATTGGTGAATATAGGCGCAGAGTGATTGGCAAAAATAGAGAGATATAATTAAGACTGTGTTAGACTCGCTTGTAAAGCAAGGAATTTTCGGACCTGTAGTCCGTACACCAGATGGTGTAAAATTGTCGGTCATAAAATGGGTATTTGTGCAAAAAAGACAATAAATAGTAAAATATAAAGTATGGATTTGTAGCACAAGTTTCTACCCAAATGACCTAGTATTAATTATAAGGAGATATACTCCCCTGTGATGGATGTAATTATTTTTGATAAGTCTGGCATTATATGAAAAAATTGAAAATGCATCTAGTGGATGCTATTACAGCCTATTTTTAAGGATCCATAAGTCATGACATATGCATGAGAATTCCTGAAGAATTCAAGTTGCTTGAAGCAACTAATTCCCGGGAATATACAAAATTTAGCTAATATTAATCTTTATATGGTTTAAACAAATTTGAGTATGTGTTGCATATATGTACTACGTATTTGCACTTATTATTGTTGCTTATGTTTATGATTTAGATACTATCTTTGTGATCTAAATCTTGTTGGAACTCCCGAAGAAGTTTCCAAATGCCCGTGCAACGTTTTAAGAAAGGTTTTAAAATTCAAAATCTCAGAAGAGAGCTAGATTGGTCCTGAAGTACCATGTTAAAGTGCAATTTATCATGATAGTAATATGAAGCCTCAAGCTTATGCCATAAATCTATTGGCAAGATATTAGTTTTTTGCTGATGCAGGTCCATTATCTGATCCACATAAGGCTTGGTCACAAACAGGCTACTTGTTTACTTATGGAGGAACTGCTATATCGTGGCGATCCATAAAGCAAAGTATTGTTGCCACCTCTTCAAATAATGCAGAAATTGTAGCCATACATGAAGCTAGTCGAGAGTGTGTTTGGCTATGATCAATGACACAACATATTCGAGATTCTTGCGGATTGGATAGTGGGAAAGATGTTCCAACAATCATTTATGAAGATAATGCTGCCTGCATTGCCCAATTGAAGGAAGGATACATCAAAGGTGACCGGACAAAGCACATATCACCAAAATTCTTTTTCACTCATGATCTCCAGAAGAATGGTGATATTTGTGTTCAACAGATTCGCTCAAGTGACAATTTGGCAGACCTATTTACAAAATCACTGCCTACTTCAGTTTTTGAGAAGTTGATAAGGAAGATTGGCATGTGACGATTTCATGACATCAAGGGAGGCCAAAATGAAGGGGAGTAGAATATGCACTGCACTCTTTTTTCCTTCACCAAGTTTTTATCCCACTGGGTTTTTCTTGGTAAGGTTTTTAACGAGGCAGTTCTTCTAAAGCGTATTCTACCCAAAGTGTAATGAAATTCAAGGGGGAGTGTTGTAAATAAATTGTGGTGAATGTCATTGTTACCATACAGTAAAACTCGTTTTTACCATACCCAGATTTACCCCCGGTAAATATTTTACCCCTCAACCTAACATCCAATTGGATTCATCCCTTTGGCCATTTACTCACCATAATTCCCTTTGTCCTAATCTTAATACTATCTTCCTTTACCTAATATCCTTTTGATTTTATCTTATTAAATTAATCATTCTCATTTGTTTTTATCCTCCCATTTTCACCTATAAATACCCCCTTCATTTCCATACACACACACACCTTTGATCACCATAAACTCACTCTCTCCAAATTACCATACACATCTCTTTTCTTCTCTCCATTATTAATATAATTATCCTCCATTTCCATTACTATTAAAGTTTTATTATTTCCCACAAAGTTGTATTATTACCTTGATCAAGTTTGATCAAGTTTGTATTATTCCATCAAATAGTGAAAATCTCCCCCAATTTTATAACAAGAATGCAGTTTTTATGGATTTTGACATATGTCTTAATACACCAAGATAGTATGGTTATTTTGTACAGTGAAAAAATAAAGTGAGAAATGGTAAGTGCATGAAATAATTATTTGGGTGGATCAATTATGGCATCAAGTTTTCATGCACCCTAATGAATGAAGAAATCAGAGACCTTGCATTATCGGGATCCTCGCGGCCCCTTCTTGTTCTTCTTCTTTTTTTTTTAGTTCTCCAAATAGAGTCACTTTTGTTTCACACAGAATTTCTAATTTCTGGTAGAGATGATTAATAAGAGACTATCTATCTATAGATTCAAGAGGGCATGAAAAACTTCACAAAATACAGTATGAATAGACACAAGACGAATTATTGTTGACCGGTGGAGGTCCTAAAACAAAAGAAAACCCTTAAAGTTTTTAGTAATAATATTGAATCCTTAATGTTGTTTTTATATATTGTTTTAATTGTAGTTTTAGTCCCTAATATTCATAATATTAATATGTTTGAGCCTTTATGTTTATAATCATAATAATTTAACCACAGCCAATGTATTTTGTACATTTTTTATAATCTAGAATATTTTATTGAGATAAAAAAAATTAAATTTTCCAAAAAAATAGTAAATAAAGTAAAACTTAAAAATAGAATATAAGAGATCATATTTTTTTCGGAACTTAAGAGATCATGTCACGTGGTGGCTTTTTATTAAGTACAACACAATCCATGCATCATAAGAATTGATTTCTATACCTATTGATCAATCGAAACGATCTCTCTCCCTTCTGAATCTTCATTACTTAGTAAAATACAAGTAGGAATAAATGTTTAAGTAAAAGATATTTCACTGTTCGTAGGACAAAGCATAAGTTTTTCTTACCAAATAACTAAATAAATAAATAATTATTTGATTCATTAATTTATATAATTAGAACTTGTATGCATATGGATTTTATTTCGGTTATCGATTTTCTTTTATAGTCATATTCTTATTGGTGCTCTAATAGTTATTATCATCATTATTTCTTTTGTAGAATATGTAAGAAAACCTCTTAGTTAATATTTGAAAAAACTAAAAAAATATGTTAGTCATATAGTAATTACGTATTAAAAATTAAAATTTATAAGTTTATAATTACAAGATGAGAGGGAATTAAATACAGAACAGTAATATTATCTAATGAAATAATAATTTTTTTTGAGATTTACATGAAACTTCTCAATATAGTTTCGTCTTGTTAAAAAATTATTTGCTAAAAAATCATTTACTAGAAATTAAAATAATCTAGAATTTAATTTACTGTGTAACAGCCCGGGTAAAATTTTGGATTTTTACCGGACTGTAAAAGTCTTTTTACCGTGATTTACTGTTGAATTAATCTTGGGTAATTAATTCAAGGTCAATCGGGCGTCGTTTTTCGAAACCGAGAGTTTTCCCGCGCTTGTGATTTTTCCGTGGATTTTTCGGGCCTAAGTTGGTATTTTTCGGGTTTCGGAATTTCTCAGAAAATCACACCGGAAAATAACTAAGGGGGTGTCAGTTATTTTCTGGTCCGGACCGGACTCGCTCCGTAATGCAGACAAGCTGCATTATTGATGTTCACATGATGCACAGTAACTTACGGTTTATAAAAAGAAAGCAGAGGAGAAGGAGAGGGAGAGGAAAAAGAAAAAGAGAGGAAGAAAAGAAAAAAAAGAGAGAAAAAAAGAATGGAAAAAAAAGAGAGAAGAAAAGAAGAAAAAAAAAAGAGAGAGAAAATCAGAAGGAAGAAAACATAGAGGAAAAAGAAAAAAAAGAAAAGAAAAGGAAAAAAAATAATGAAACAGAAAATGAAAAAAAAGGAAGGAAAAATAGGAAAATCAGAAGAAAAAAAGAAATAGAAAATAAAAAAAAAGAAAAACCCGGAAGAAGATGAATAGTGCGTCACCCTCCCCGGTTACTGTGCACGCCGTGACGATCCGTGCCGCCTTTTCCCGCACCGCCGCCACCATCGAGTTCGCCGAGCCGTCGCGACCTGAACCCCGTCGCCCCCGTCGTCTTCCATCGCTGGAGCCGCCGTGATGCGCCGTTGACCCGCGACAGACCCGGCAGATCTTGCTTCCTCCGCGCCTGCTCTGCCGCCTGCCGTCAGCGCCACCTTTCCGCCACTCTCGCACCGCACCAAGCCACTTGATGCCGCTGCTGTGCTCGCTCGACCTTCCCTCCAACTGTCGTCGCGCCGCCGCCTCTGTACCCGCTGGTAAGGTCGGGTGACCCGCTGTGCTGTCCGGGTCGCGCCTGGGTCTGGATCCGGGTTGCGACCAGTTTTGTTTTTAATTAAAAAAAAAACAATATACATATATATATATATATATATTTATTTACTTGTTGGTTTTAATTTGGAAAAAAATATGTATTTATCTTTTGAAGATATAGTTAGTTTTAATTATGCTATTGGGAAGAAATATATATATATGTATATATACTTGATTTTGAAAATTAAAGATAGTTATATTATGTTTTGAAAATTAGTATTATGTTTATTTAGAAAAAAGATATATACCTTGAAAATATTTCTGGAAATTATAATTATACGTTATTATTTCTCTAGAATACAGTATGTATATGTTATTATTCTTGGAAAATATAGGTATATTTCTGAAATATATATTGAAGCGCCCTGACCCGTATTTACCGTAACACAGTAAACACGTGCCGAAACTATTCATATTGATAGAACAGACAGTACATCGTGCAATATTATACATCAGCAAACTACTAAATACAACTGTCACCCATACCCGGGGACCATTATTCAATCCAAACACAGTGCTCAACAGCAGCAGCAGATAGTATCAGTGATATAAGCATCACAGGAAAACCGCAACACAGCAACATATATCACACAGCAACGGAATTGTAATACAGCATCATATGCAATAGAACAGCAGCGAAAGACTTTATGCACATGCAGCGAAGGTATGGATCCGGAGTCAGGTGGAGAAGAAAGCAGCAGCCATCGAACGTCGTACCTGAACTACGAAACAACTTTACCTACGGGATGAAACCCCGCAGGCGAGGGGTGAGTCCGAAGTGCTCACCGACGAAGGATAAACAGTGATATGCAAGCAACCGTAATACTTAAAACAATCACAGACAAGCCATAACAAATCTCATCAAACTGAGCCAAGACCAAAAGAATATTTATTATTATTACCAATTTTATCTTCCGGGCCCCCGTCACTGGACAAGCTAGGGTCGTACCTAGTTATCAATTAATTCTGGATGCTAGGTCAAGAACCAATCCACATTCCAGAACCCGAATATTTGGTATATCCAAACCACTGGGTATTCGGTATACCCCAACCTCAGGCATTGTCATGCCAACCGGATATTCGGTATATCCGAACCACTGGGTATTTGGTATACCCTAACCACAGGCAATAAGCCAAATGGATATTCGGTATATCCGAACCACTGGGTATTTGGTATACCCTAACCACAGGCAATAAGCCAAACAAACCAAGTAACCGACCATAGCATCCCAAAATTAATTTTCAAACCATCGGGTCGTACCACTACTTTCCACATGACAATTATATCAACATCTCAAATCAGTTCCAATTTCATATTCCAATTTCTTTTTCTCAATTTCCACAGTCAATAGTTCAACATCATTCTCAGCATATTATCCACAGAATCAATATCACAGTCCAATGGCAACAATAATATCCACAGCAGTCAATCAGCCAACAATCAACAATTCAGCAGTTCAATCGAACAACAAAGCACACAAAGTATTACAGGCAACATAACAAGGGTTATCCATCCTCACCTTAGCCGATTACTCAATTTTGAAAATGTCCAACAAATTCCAAGTCCGGTTCCTCAGCAAACTGGTCGTTATCAACTCCTATATTAATCAAGTAATATGCACACATAAGATGGTATACAAATGCCATGTTAATACTGTGTACCGAAAATTAAATATAAACTCGGATACTCCCCCGGATTAATTTTTCCATTACCATCATCATTTACCATTTACTTCAAGTGCCAAAATACCATTCTATACTTATACCTATACCCGGATATTATTCCGGTATTTTATTACCTTGATAATACCCTTTCCAAAATTATCACCGTATATATGCTCCAAAATTATTTTCCATAAACCATATACTTCCCAAAATTTATATTTCCCTATTAATTCCACAGTTATATTTTCCTTCTATTTAATCTCATTTTCCAGATTTTATTTCTTCTCACTTTCCATTTCTTTTTTTTTTATTAAATCGGACTGGGCCCAAGGGTTAGGCCTGGCCCTATGCAGAACCCAGGCCCAGGCATGTAGTCCACACCCGGCCCAGACCCGCGCCAGCCCAACCCCAGCTGCACCCAGGCCCATGCAGACCCAGCCCAAGGCGCGACCCAGTTGCAGATCGGGTCAGACCCGCGACCCATGTCACATATCCGGGTCAAGCCTTTTCCAAACGGTCTGCTCACCTTGTCTTCACGGAAGGCGGCGCGTCGGCAGCGAGCGGCGGATGGCGAGGCGACGCGGGACGGCAGCGACACAGGGAGGGAAGCGCGACGAGGAGGCGCGGTGCTGGCGGCAGCGGTCGGTGATGAACCAGAAGAGGCGGCGAGGCAAACCCGACGGCTTGCTTCGATTCTTTCCTCTGGCGGCGACGGCGTCGGCTCGGGTCGCTGCGACTGGAAGCGAGGAAGGGAAGGAGAGGTAGGGAGAGGGATGGTGACGAGTGTTGGTGGTGGCGGCTCCGGTGGCGGTGCTGCCGTAAAGAAAGAAGAAGAGAAGAGGAGGTGGAGGGGGGGGGGGAGTGATGGTGTTGTAAAACGGCGACGTGCAAGGGCTGGGTGTGTGTGTTTATTGTTTTTTTTTTATTTCTTTTTCTTTCTTTTTTCCTACTTTTGCAGATGGTTTTTTTTTTGAATTTTGCAGGTACGGGTTGGGTTGAAGATGAAGAGGTGATGGTGGTGTGCTTGGTGGCAGAAGAAAAATAGTTTTATAGGCTGAAGAAAACAACTGGTTAATCACAGGTATAACATGTTGTTCACAGGCTGAATAGGAAAAAGCCGGCTGAATAATTGAACTTCAATTATGCAGTTACTATGCTGCATGTGAAGTGTGACCCGCCTGGACCAGAAAATATCCTTTATATCCAGTTATCTTATTTCTGGTCCGTTAACTCGAGGATGAACCCGACTTTTCTGAAGATTCCTGGACCCAAAAAATTCCAACTTTAGTCCGTAAAATAAAAAAATCCCGAACGTGGGACAAGGCTTGGTTTCGGAATCCAATACTCGATTTACCATAATTTAATTACCCAAGATTAAAGTCAATGGTAAATTACTGTAAATTAACTTAAACAGTCCCGGTAAAAATGGAATTTTTACCTGGGCTGTTACAGCCTACCCACCTTTAAAGAATTTCGTCCCCGAAATTCACTCCGAGGCTATGAAGGTGCGGATACTGAGAACGCATATGCTCCTCGACTTCCCACGTAGACTCGTTCGCAGAGTGCTTGCTTTACTTGTTAGAACCTATGTCTTCATGGTTCATTCATTACAGGTTTTGATAAATGACAAACCAAGATCATAACAATGAAGAAGCAAAAAGAAATCAAGCAAACAAGCACTCAACCAAAGTGATCAAGAATTCAAGTGAAGATATGATCAAGAGTTGAAGTGCAAAGAAGAGCAAGAGAAGTTAGGACTCATTTGTACAAGCAAAAAGAAATCAAGCAAACAAGCACTCAACCAAAGTGATCAAGAATTCAAGTGAAGATATGATCAAGAGTTGAAGTGCAAAGAAGAGCAAGAGAAGTTAGGACTCATTTGTACAAGGTAAAACACTCAACTTCTCTAAGGCATTGGCTCAAACAAAACACATTTCAATCATACAATTCATAAGCATGCTTTCAAACATAAAGTTGTGTTTTGAGTCTAAAACATCGATGTTCTGTCAACAAACATCGATGTTCTGTTTTTCAAGTTTTTCAAAATATTGGCAGTAGCTCTGCAACATCGATGTTGGTTTATAAAACATCGATGTTCTTGTGACCGTTGGTCAAAACATCGATGTTTACAAATCCAACATCGATGTTCATGAAAACTTGTCTTTGAAATAAAATTTTGCCGAAGCCAAAAAACATCGATGTTGGCCAACTAAACATCGATGTTGCACAAAACATCGATGTTTCATTTTCCAACATCGATGTTCTGGCTTAGACCCTTTTTCATCATATGTTTGCGAAGCCAAAAAACATCGATGTTGGATTGAAGAACATCGATGTTGCGTTTTAAAACATCGATGTTCTAAAATACAACATCGATGTTCTACTAGCCGTTGGAGCAATAATTTAAAATTGCTGGCTAAAACATCGATGTTTAAAGGGAAAACATCGATGTTTTGCCGTTGTAGCAGACAACTTTTCAGCACCCACTATGTTTTGTTTAAGGCTGTTTTTGGGTGGATTTAAAACGGCTATATAACTTTTCAAAGCTATAAATTGAGCATTTTTAGCTGTGTTTCAAACCAATCAACTCTCTACTTACATGCATTCATCTCATACATTCAAATCAATCTTTGTTGAGCCAATATCCTATTGAGGATTTGAGAGTTGCCTTTTAGAGCTTCACTTGTACACTCATACCTGCTCTTTGAGAGAGCTTTTTGTTCTGAGTGATTGTGTATTCATACACCTTAAGGGAGGTTAGTTCCCTTGTTTAGATTCACAAGAAGAGGGTATATCTTCTTGTGTGAGAAGTCTTAAGGTGTGGTATCCTTAAGCAAGTCTAGGATTCTTGAGATTAGAATTCCTAGGAAAGTCTTGAAGTGAGGTATCTTCAAGCAAGAGAGCTGAAGTTCATG
>JAKUCV010005122.1:479391-658249 GCA_028386065.3 Turnera subulata | reverse complement strand
CAAAGAAGTCCAACACAAAAAGAAGGATTAGGTGCATCTCATATGACAAATGATGTCAAAACTGTGGTGCTCAATGCTAAGACACATAAACATGGTGTTTCATCTTCTATTCTTCATACTAGATCACATGTTCATGACACAAGAGCACATATTCATCATAGAAGGTCATATGCTCAAAATGCCAAACCAAATGCAAGTAGTGGAAGAGCTCACTATGCTAAAATATATGCCTACAATGGTAGGAATAAAAAATCTCATTACACTAAACGTAGGACACACATAGCCCAACCTAGGGAAAACAGGGTTATACCTAAGGAAAACAAGTTTACTAGAATGCATAGACATAATCAAAATAGCAACTATTATCAACCAAGGAGGATGCATAATCCTAATGTTATTTGTCACTATTGTAATAGGATAGGACACATTGCCCCCGTATGTTTTACTAGGCATAGACATTGGGCACAAGATAAGGCTCATCACTGTTATGTTCCTAACCCTCAAGGACCCAAAAAGATTTGGGTACCAAAATCCCTTTGATTTGTTTTGCAGGTATGCTTGAAAGCATCAAGTGTACTTTGGTACCTTGATTGCGGATGCTCCAAGCAAATAACCAAAGAAGCATCCAAGTTCTTAATCAATTATTGTAGAAATGCAAGGTTGAGTGTTGTTTTTGTAGGTACCCCTCATTTAGGCAAAAAGATAGGGGGAACAAAGGGATGATGAAAAACTTCAAAATTTGAGCGGAAGCCTCAATACATCGATGTTGAGTATCACAACATCGATGTTCAGCTAAGCTTTCTAACATCCTTTATTTTGGCACATATAGAAGTGTATAGGTGTAGCTAATATGTTTCAAAAGCTCCACTTATTTCTTACATAAGCACTTCCCAACCTCTTCTCATTGCTATTTCTTTTTGCTAATGCCAAAAGGGGGAAGATAGGAAAAAGTACATGCAACAAGATAGGAGGAATCATACTTTGTAAAACATAGGGGGAATCATCTTTATGTAGCATATACTTCTAGGTGTTTGTCATTATCAAAAAGGGGGAAGATAGGAAGAAGTACATGCAACAAGATAGGAGGAATCATACTTTGTAAAACATAGGGGGAATCATCTTTATGTAGCATATACTTCTAGGTGTTTGTCATTATCAAAAAGGGGGAAATTGTTAGAACCTATGTCTTCATGGTTCATTCATTACAGGTTTTGATAAATGACAAACCAAGATCATAACAATGATGAAGCAAAAAGAAATCAAGCAAACAAGCACTCAACCAAAGTGATCAAGAATTCAAGTGAAGATATGATCAAGAGTTGAAGTGCAAAGAAGAGCAAGAGAAGTTAGGACTCATTTGTACAAGCAAAAAGAAATCAGACAAACAAGCACTCAACCAAAGTGATCAAGAATTCAAGTGAAGATATGATCAAGAGTTGAAGTGCAAAGAAGAGCAAGAGAAGTTAGGACTCATTTGTACAAGGTAAAACACTCAACTTCTCTAAGGCATTGGCTCAAACAAAACACATTTCAATCATACAATTCATAAGCATGCTTTCAAACATAAAGTTGTGTTTTGAGTCTAAAACATCGATGTTCTGTCAACAAACATCGATGTTCTGTTTTTCAAGTTTTTCAAAATATTGGCAGTAGCTCTACAACATCGATGTTGGTTTATAAAACATCGATGTTCTTGTGACCGTTGGTCAAAACATCGATGTTTACAAATCCAACATCGATGTTCATGAAAACTTGTCTTTGAAATAAAATTTTGCCGAAGCCAAAAAACATCGATGTTGGCCAACTAAACATCGATGTTGCACAAAACATCGATGTTTCATTTTCCAACATCGATGTTCTGGCTTAGACCCTTTTTCATCATATGTTTGCGAAGCCAAAAAACATCGATGTTGGATTGAAGAACATCGATGTTGCGTTTTAAAACATCGATGTTCTAAAATACAACATCGATGTTCTACTAGCCGTTGGAGCAATAATTTAAAATTGCTGGCTAAAACATCGATGTTTAAAGGGAAAACATCGATGTTTTGCCGTTGTAGCAGACAACTTTTCAGCACCCACTATGTTTTGTTTAAGGCTGTTTTTGGGTGGATTTAAAACGGCTATATAACTTTTCAAAGCTATAAATTGAGCATTTTTAGCTGTGTTTCAAACCAATCAACTCTCTACTTACATGCATTCATCTCATACATTCAAATCAATCTTTGTTGAGCCAATATCCTATTGAGGATTTGAGAGTTGCCTTTTAGAGCTTCACTTGTACACTCATACCTGCTCTTTGAGAGAGCTTTTTGTTCTGAGTGATTGTGTATTCATACACCTTAAGGGAGGTTAGTTCCCTTGTTTAGATTCACAAGAAGAGGGTATATCTTCTTGTGTGAGAAGTCTTAAGGTGTGGTATCCTTAAGCAAGTCTAGGATTCTTGAGATTAGAATTCCTAGGAAAGTCTTGAAGTGAGGTATCTTCAAGCAAGAGAGCTGAAGTTCATGAGACTTGAACTTTCAGGGTTTAGGATTCTTGTGACTAGAATTCCTAGGTTGTAACGGTTTGTTAAGCACCCGTAAGCTTAACGTAGATAGTGAAATCTTCAAGTGAGACTTGAAGGACTGGATTAGCCACACTAGTAGAGTGTGTGTGAACCAGGATAAATTGTTTGTGTCCTTCATTCTTTTAATTCCGCATTTAATTCCTGCTTATTTCGTTTTTATTCGATTATCGCTATTCACCCCCCCTCTAGCTTAAGTCTATTGTTCTAACACTACTTAACCTTTACCATCGGAATAACTCTGTTCCTCAACTGTCTGACCTCTCGGGCTAGAATTTGCTCTGGCGTCTCTGTATACGTAACATCTGCTGTAGTAACCACATGGCTCGGATCTGTTCTGTACTTCCTCAACATGGAGACATGGAACACGTCATGAATCCATGACAACTCCTCCGGCAAAGATAATCTGTACGCCAGGGGCCCAATCCTTTCTACGATCTCATACGGCCCGATGTACCTGGGACTTAGCTTCCCTCTTTTTCCGAATCTGATTACACCCTTCCAAGGTGCAACTCGGAGGAAAACTCTTTCTCCCACCTGATACTCCATCTCACGACGATGCTTATCGACATAGCTCTTCTGTCGGTCCTGTGCTGCTCTCATACTCTGCTTAATTGTCTGAATCTTGTCAACTGTCTGCTAAACCAAATCTGGACCAACGATCAAACGAAGACCTTCTTCATCCCAACAAACTGGACTTCGGCACTTCCTTCCGTAAAGAGCTTCAAACGGTGGCATGCCAATACTGGAATGATAACTGTTATTGTAGGCAAACTCCGCTAAAGGCAGATACTGGTCCCAACTCCCACTGAAGTTAAGAGCACAAGCCTTTAGCATATCTTCCAGTGTTTGAATAGTCCTCTCTGACTGTCCGTCTGTCTGAGGATGAAACGCGGTACTGAAACTCAGCTTCGTACCCAAAGCTGTTTGCAGACTCTTCGAGAACCGTGATGTGAACCTCGGATCCCTATCTGAGACTATGGACTTAGGAATTCCATGTAGCCTCACAATCTCTGCAACATACTGCTTCGCCAACTTATCCAAGGTGTCTGTCTGTCGAATGGGAAGAAAATGAGCTGACTTTGTAAGTCGGTCAACGATAACCCAGATAGCATCATGCTGTCTCCGAGTCAACGGTAATCCGACCACAAAATCCATAGTGATCATCTCCCATTTCCATTCTGGCACTGACAAAGATCTCATCTTCCCAGCTGGAGCCTGATGCTCAGCTTTCACTTGTTGGCAGATGATACACTTAGCAACATACTCAGCTACATCCTTCTTCATGTGCGGCCACGAAAAATGACTCCTCAAATCCTGATACATCTTGGTGCTCCCGGGATGCATAGCATACGGTGTCATATGTCCTTCTTCTAAAATCTGACTGCGCAGGTCACCAATACTGGGTACACATAGACGCTTTCCTAGCATCAGTGCACTATCCTCAGCTATATGAAACATATCTTCCTTTCCACTGCGGACTGCTTCCTTTAGCTTGATCAGGTCGGGATCTCCATCTTGTAACTCCACAATCCAGCCTCTTAGGTTAGACTTGACTTCAATATGTGTCAACAAAGCTCCTGTCTCATCAACTGACAAATCAACTCTCATCTTCCTTAACTCGATAAGAGAGGATATCGAGTAGGTCGTGGAAGCATCTTCTGGTTGTCTCCAGCTCAAGGCGTCAGCTACAACATTAGCTTTTCCAGGGTGATACTCAATAGTATAGTCATAATCATTCAGCAACTCAACCCAACGTCTCTGTTGCAAGTTGAGCTCCTTCTGAGTCATGATGTACTTGAGACTCTTATGATCCGTGAAAATCCGACATCTCTCTCCAAACAGATAATGTCGCCAAATCTTCAAAGCAAGGATCACTGCGGCCATCTCTAGGTCATGTGTCGGATAATTCTTCTCGTGTGGCCTCAACTGTCTCGAAGCATAGGCAATCACTCGGCCTTCTTGCATCAGAACTGCTCCCAAACCAAGACCTGAAGCATCGCAAAATAACATGTACTCCACTCCTGGCTTAGGTACTGTCAATACTGGCGCTGATGTCAACTTCTTCTTCAGTTCATCAAAACTCTTCTGGCAGGCATCACTCCAAACAAATGCTTGGTCTTTCTTTAACAGTTGGGTCATAGGACTAGCTATCAAAGAGAAACCCTCGATGAACCTCCGATAATATCCTGCAAGGCCAAGAAAACTCCTGACTTCTGGTACCGTCTTGGGCGGCTCCCACTCTAGAACAGCTTTTACTTTGGCAGGATCAACCTTAATCCCATCTCCGGATACAACATGTCCAAGGAATGCAACTTCTTCCAGCCAGAACTCGCATTTGCTGAACTTAGCATACAACTCTTTCTCTCGCAACCTCCGCAGTACTACCCTCAGATGCTCTTCATGTTCTTCCCTGTTCTTAGAGTATATCAGAATATCGTCGATGAAGACTACCACGAACTTATCCAAGAACTCGTTCAGGACCAAGTGCATCAAGCACATGAAAACTGCAGGTGCATTGGTCAAGCTAAAAGGAACTACTGTGAACTCATAGTGACCATACCGAGTGCGGAAAGCTGTCTTCGGTATGTCCTTCTCTGCAATCTTGACTTGGTGATATCCAGACCGAAGATCAATCTTGGAAAATACGGTAGCTCCCTGTAACTGATCAAAAAGATCATCAATCCTGGGAAGCGGATACTTGTTCTTCACCGTCACTTTGTTTAACTATCGATAATCCACACACATCCGCAAACTGCCATCCTTCTTCTTCACAAAGAGGACTGGTGATCCCCAAGGTGAAGTACTAGGTCTGATGAAACCTTTCTCTAACAGCTCATCCAACTGTTTCTTCAACTCTTGGAGTTCTGTCGGTGCCATCCGATATGGTGCCATCGAGATGGGCGTCACTCCTGGCATCAAGTCTATGGTGTACTCAACTTCTCTGTCAGGTGGCAATCCTGGCAAATCCTTCGGAAACACATCTGGAAAAACTCTGACAACTATGATGTCTCCCAAAACTGGAGTCTGAACGTCTTCGCCCTTGATATGAGTCAACAAGGCATCTGGAACATGCGGCTTCATTCCGACATCCTGGTTAGCAGAGATACTACATATAGTAGCAACTCTCCCAATACCTGTCAACAGAACCTGTCGCCCACCATCGGAAGCCAACAACACTTTCTTGGTTCGACAGTTTACCA
The DNA here is from genome assembly GCA_028386065.3 of Turnera subulata. NCBI lineage: Eukaryota > Viridiplantae > Streptophyta > Magnoliopsida > Malpighiales > Passifloraceae > Turnera > Turnera subulata. Next base: position 652,480 of record JAKUCV010005122.1, on the reverse strand, counting down.
AAGCACTGTACCTCGACAACCAATCCATCCCTAGAATGATATCGAAACCTCCCATGTTCATCACAACCAACCGAGCAAGAAAAACCTCACTATCGTACGAAAGAGAAACGTCTCTGCACACATGGGTTAACCTGACCACTATACCCGCAGGTAACCTAACCCTCATTGGACAAGTTAAGTTTTCTTCCGTACAGTTATGTTGTGTTGCAAAAATTTGCGCGACAAAAGAATGCGTAGCACCAGGATCAATCAAAGTATATGCTGTACTACCAAAGATTGTAAAAGTACCTGCTATAATATCGACGTCTAGGTGACCTCCAGCATGCTGATTCCCTCCAACCGGATCCATTCGTACCTTATATGAGAATGTATATGTATGCATGTCATATCATGGCAGATCTTATGCATAAACAAGCAATCATGCAATCACAGTCATATCCCTAATGACCTACTGCCTGCTCCGCTACCAAACTGAAGCGCCCCGACCCGTATTTACTGTAACACAGTAAACACGTGCCGAAACTATTCATATTGATAGAACAAACAGTACATCGTGCAATATTATACATCAGCAAACTACTAAATACAACTGTCATCCATACCCGGGGACCATTATTCAATCCAAACACAGTGCTCAACAGCAGCAGCAGATAGTATCAGTGATATAAGCATCACAGGAAAACCGCAACACAGCAACATATATCACACAGCAGCGGAATTGTAATACAGCATCATATGCAATAGAACAGCAGCGGAAGACTTTATGCACATGCAGCGGAGGTATGGATCCAGAGTCAGGTGGAGAAGAAAGCAGCAGCCATCGAACGTCGTACCTGAACTACGAAACAACTTTACCTACGGGATGAAACCCCGCAGGCGAGGGGTGAGTCCGAAGTGCACACCGACGAAGGATAAACAGTGATATGCAAGCAACCGTAATACTTAAAACAATTACAGACAAGCCATAACAAATCTCATCAAACTGAGCCAAGACCAAAAGAATATTTATTATTATTACCAATTTTATCTTCCAGGCCCCCGTCACTGGACAAGCTAGGGTCGTACCTGGTTATCAATTAATTCTGGATGCTAGGTCAAGAACCAATCCACATTCCAGAACCCGGATATTTGGTATATCCAAACCACTGGGTATTCGGTATACCCCAACCTCAGGCATTGTCATGCCAACCGGATATTCGGTATATCCGAACCACTGGGTATTTGGTATACCCTAACCACAGACAATAAGCCAAACGGATATTCGGTATATCCGAACCACTGGGTATTTGGTATACCCTAACCACAGGCAATAAGGGTTTGTTTGGTTCATTGGCTGGTATCGTAGGGTTTTAATTAAAAGTTTGGTAGCCCAGCATGGTGATGAAAGGTGTACTGTTAATATAGTTGTAGAGTTTAGTCAAGGTTAAAGTATAAGGTTAAACTTTTTCTCAATTTCCACAGTCAATAGTTCAACATCAATCTCAGCATATTATCCACAGAATCAATATCACAGTCCAATGGCAACAATAATATCCACAGCAGTCAATCAGCCAACAATCAACAATTCAGCAGTTCAATCGAACAACAAAGCACACAAAGTATTACAGGCAACATAACAAGGGTTATCCATCCTCACCTTAGCCGATTACTCAATTTTGAAAATGTCCAGCAAATTCCAAGCCGGTTCCTCAACAAACTGGTCGTTATCAACTCCTATATTAATCAAGTGATATGCACACATAAGATGGTATGCAAATGCCATGTTAATACTGTGTACCGAAAATTAAATATAAACTCGGCACGGTTACTCCCCCGGATTAATTTTTCCATTACCATCATCATTTACCATTTACTTCAAGTGCCAAAATACCATTCTATACTTATACCTATACCCGGATATTATTCCGGTATTTTATTACCTTGATAATACCCTTTCCAAAATTATCACCGTATATATGCTCCAAAATTATTTTCCATAAACCATATACTTCCCAAAATTTATATTTCCCTATTAATTCCACAGTTATATTCTCCTTCTATTTAATCTCATTTTCCAGATTTTATTTCTTCTCTCTTTCCATTTTTTTTTATTAAATCGGACTGGGCCCAAGGGTTAGGCCTGGCCCTATGCAGAACCCAGGCCCAGGCATGTAGTCCACACCCGACCCAGACCCGCGCCAGCCCAACCCCAGCTGCACCCAGGCCCGTGTAGACCCAGCCCAAGGCGCGACCCAGTTGCAGATCGGGTCAGACCCGCGACCCATGTCACATATCCGGGTCAAGCCTCTTCCAAACGGTCTGCTCACCTTGTCTTCACGGAAGGCGGCGCGTTGGCAGCGAGCGGCGGATGGCGAGGCGACGCGGGACGGCAGCGACAAGGGAGGGAAGCGCGACAAGGAGGCGCGGTGCTGGCAGCAACGGTCGGTGACGAACCAGGAGAGGCGGCGAGGCAAACCCGACGGCTTGCTTCGATTCGTTCCTCTGGCGGGGACGGCGTCGGCTCGGGTCGCTGCGACTGGAAGCGAGGAAGGGAAGGAGAGGTAGGGAGAGGGATGGTGACGAGTGTTGGTGGTGGCGGCTCCGGTGGTGGTGCTGCCGTAAAGAAAGAAGAAGAGAAGAGGAGGTGGAGGGGGGGGGAGTGATGGTGTTGTAAAACGGCGGCGTGCAAGGGCTGGGTGTGTGTGTTTATTGTTTTTTTTTATTTCTTTTTCTTTCTTTTTTCCTACTTTTGCAGATGGTTTTTTTTTTAATTTTGCAGGTACGGGTTGGGTTGAAGATGAAGAGGTGATGGTGGTGTGCTTGGTGGCAGAAGAAAAATAGTTTTATAGGCTGAAGAAAACAACTGGTTAATCACAGGTATAACAGGTTGTTCACAGGCTGAATAGGAAAAAGCCGGCTGAATAATTGAACTTCAATTATGCAGTTACTATGCTGCATGTGAAGTGTGACCCGCCTAGACAAGAAAATATCCTTTATGCCCACTTATTTTATTTCTGGTCCGTTAACTCGAGGATGAACCCGACTTTTTTGAAGATTCCTGGACCCGGAAAATTCCAACTTTGGTCCGTAAAATCTGCAGAAAAATCCCGAACGTGGGACAAGGCTTGGTTTCGGAATCCAATACTCGATTTACCATAATTTAATTACCCAAGATTAAAGTCAATGGTAAATTACTGTAAATTAACTTAAACAGTCCCGGTAAAAATGGAATTTTTACCTGGGCTGTTACATTATATTTATGTTGAATTATAATTGTTGGAAAATATTTTGTCTTAGGAAATAAAAATGTATATATATTAGATTGTGTTTATTTTCAGAGTAAGTTTTTAAGATTATATATTTTCTGGGAAATAACATATAGCATATGATTAATATATATATATTTTTGGTAAATGACAATATTTGGTAATTATATTATGGTAAATAGTTTTATTAAAAATGTAATATTTTAGAAAATAAATATATACATATGTTATCTTTTTCAGAAAATTGTGGTGATTATATTTTGGGAAGTATAATTAATTTATGAAAATATTTTTAAGAGTTTTAATTGAAGTATGGTACCGAAATTATATTCGGATATACGTACGGTATAATATTTTCTGTAAATGGAAATAATAAAGGTTATGTCATCGGGATGGGTTAAATTCGCAATATTGGCATCATAGTATACCGATTATGTGCATTTATGTGAGTGTATATTGTTTTGTGGTATAGGTTTGATATCAGGCAGTTTCCCGAGGAGCCGGCGTCGGACCGGTCATTGTTTCCGGAGTTGAGTAATCGGCCAAGGTGAGGATGGATTTCCTTCAATATGTGCCTGTATTACTCGGTTATTGTGCTTGATGTTTATTGCACTGTTGATGATTGCATTTGTTGTGATTGTTGTCAGGATGATTATCCCAGTATTTTGAATCGGTTTTTGGGATGTTTATCCCCGTGTCAGGTTTTGGATATTTATTTTCGTGTCTTTTGGTATAAGTATAACGGAATTAATAATAGGTGTGGTAAGGATGTCGATCCTTGATTTTTGGATAGGGAAGTCTATCCCGGTATTTTGGTTAGGGATGTCGATCCCTACGAGTTGATTTTGATGACGATAATATAATTGTCACGTGATAACATCACCATGCTGAGCTACCAAATTCTGACAAAGCACCACCGGAACTGGACCCAAGAACACTATTCGTACAGATACGAACCCTACAGATAGGGCACTAATAAAAACCCTACAGATAGGGACCCAAGCATAAAAACCCTACAGCTAGGGACCCAAGAGACCTAAACCAGACCGTGGGCGAATGTGTTGATAACCAGGTCTAACCTCTAGCTTATCCGTGACGGGGCCCGAAAAAATAAAATTGGAAAATTAGATTTTATTTGAGTCTTTCGGTTTTGGACCGGTTTTGGGTCTTGTCTTTTGGTTGTCTGTTATGTTTGACCTTGAGTAATTTTTAGTGTTCATATTGATTGTCTTTCCTTCGTCGGTGAGCACTTCGGACTCACCCCTCACCTGCGGGCTTTCATCCCGTAGGATGAGTTATTTTTGGTACAGGTTTGGTGCATTCCAGATAGGCTACGGCGTTATCCCTTGGACAGGGCTTGGATCCATAGTTTGCATCTATGTCGCATACAGTGTCGTGTGAGTTGTTAAGTCTTCCGCTGTGCATTGTTTTTGCTATTATTGGGCCATTGGGCCGGTTGAGTTACTATTGATGTTTTTATTTTGGGCTGTTGAGCCCGAGTTACTGTTGTATACACTGTATGCTGGGCTTGGTTTGGTTGGGTCGTCACAGTTCCGGCACGTGTTTACTGTGTACGGTAAATACGGGTCGGGGCGTTTCATTTTGGTAGCGGAGCGGGCGTTAGGTCTTGTTGGGCAGTCTTTGTGTGTTTGTTGTTCTTGTTTGTATAGTTCGCTCCAGTTATTTATTATTTTATATTATTTTAGTTAGTGCATTATGGATCCAGTCAAGGGACGATAGCTGTCGCAAAACATACACATAAGAGGTAATGATGCCATAAATAAGCAGAAATACAAATATTATTAATATTGTAAATATTATCATTACAAGCAGAGATATTACATTGATATTTTTATAAAAATAAAAATACATTTATCTTCTCGGAACGACATTGACCCTGAAGCTAGTGGGGTAGTTGTTGATGTTGACTTGGATGCTGTCGCTCCACGAGAACCACATGCCGCCTGCGTTGTTCTGGCCTGGAAGCTCGAACCGGTTTGCTTGTGGGAACCGGAGTGGGATGAGACCGTGATCGTCTTGAGGCTGCCACTGGGTCTCCGTCAGAAGAACCATGTTGGGTTTGTATTGGTTCTTCAGGTCCCTTAGAGTACGCGAGAACTCCTGGGAACGCCTTGCGACTCCTCTGCAGTTCCACACCAGTAGTAGGGCCTTTGGCCAAGTTACGGGCAGACGAGTTACTCTAGGCATGCTCTGGGCCATCATCGAGAGCTGGTAGTAGGTGCTTTGCTCCAGGGTATGGCAAGTGGACTCCAGGTTGAACTCCTGAAGCCTTTCGGAGATGAAGAACATGATGGAGTTTGCCGAGCCGTAGTAGGAGGTCCTCAGAGTGTCATGGTCCTCTAGGAAGAACACCTCTTCCTTGGAAGTGACGAAGAACCTCGATGAGTAGAGTTCGTCGACGAAGACTAGACGAGGCATTCTGCCGAGCTCGTTCGGTAGTTCTTCGGGACGCTCGTTGACCATGCTGTAGGCCAGACGGTTCCTTCTGCCTAGGTTGGCACCTTCGACGAAGAAGACTGAGGAAGGAGCAGGCATCGTGTTTTGAACGCGTGGGTATTTTTGTTTTTCTGAGCGTTGTGGTTTTTGTTTTTCTGAGCGTTTGTTTGCCTTAAAATGCTTTTGATGATTTACACCTCACCGCTCCGTCTTTTATACTCTTAAGGGGAGCGTGGTTATTGTTTTTGATTTTCAAGATCTTGCTTTTTGAAAACTTTGCCGTTGCTTCATTTATTGTTCGTTACTTTATACGTTTTTCGGGCTACCAATGCCAGAGTTTTTCAGCCTATTTTCATCTTATGATTTTCTTTCGCTCTGGCTACTTTGTCCTTTCTTTTCATGGCTTTTCTATATTTTCCTGCATCTTTTATCACATGCATTCGTGACCGTTGAGGCTAGACTGATGGGGCCACACCTCGAGTAGAGCGCATGTGCGACAAGCTTGCACCTGTTCGGACATCATAGAGGTATACGTTGCCTTGACAGACGTTTTTGGCTCATGCGGAATTTGCGGACAAGTGGGTATCGTTTCTTTCGAGGGGCACAGGAAGCTCTCGTGATCGTCACCTTGCGAGATAACGGACGTCTTTTCACGTGGGAACCGACGTCACCGTTAGCTGCGTACGTTACGTTTCTCGGGATCGAGGATGCTTAGGACCGATTTGGGCGCTGATCATGAAACCATGTTTTGTTTTAATTCCTTTTTGTTTTGATTTTGTTAAACAAGTTTTATTTTTGATTTCTTAATGTTTAATTTTATATTTTTATTGTTAAGTTTTTTTTTTGCCTTGAGATGTTTTAATTTTCCGTTTAACATAAGAATTTTGATTTAAAAAGAAAACTTATTTTATTTATTTCATAACGGTTTACAACAGAGAAGAAGTACTCTAAGGAGTTACTTGCTTCTCAAGATCTTTTACAAGCTTTTCTACGTTCTTCACGTGCGGGAAGAGTTCCGCGCACGCCAGTTCGATCTGCAACACCGCCGAGCTGATTTTCTTCAGGGAGACGTTCAGCTGCGTCAGTGTCAGCTGCGGAGTGCTGCTCTCAGCTATCGCCTTGCCCTTCTTATCCTCAGCTTTCTTGGGAGCGCGTTTCTTTCGCCGTCTGCTGGAGACGACCATGTGCTCTTTCAGGCCGACGATGTTCGTCTTGAAGCGTTTCTTCGGAGGTTCTTCATCGGAGCTTGTCGGGAAGGCAGTGCCACCGATGTAGCTGTTGTTCTCGGAGTTTGAGGTTGTTCGAGATCGGAGTGGAGAGTCCATGGCTGAGAGTGAGTGTCTCAGTTATGAGGTTTGGTATTTTTAAGAGGACGAGATGTTGCTTAAGGGTATAAGCGGTATCTCGGGTTGAGTTTGGACACCTGGCAGAGTGTGCCAGAAGCTTATCGTGGTAGGACCCACAGATAAGATGGAATTTCGGGGACGAAATTCTTTTTAAGATGGGTAGATTGTAACAGCCCGGGTAAAATTTTGGATTTTTACCGGACTGTAAAAGTCTTTTTATCGTGATTTACTGTTGAATTAATCTTGGGTAATTAATTCAAGGTAAATCGGGCGTCGTTTTTCGAAACCGAGAGTTTTCCTGCGCTCGTGATTTTTCCGTGGATTTTTCGGGCCTAAGTTGGTATTTTTCGGGTTTCGGAATTTCTCGGAAAATCACACCGGAAAATAACTAAGGGGGTATCAGTTATTTTCTGGTCCGGACCGGACTCGCTCCGTAATGCAGACAAGCTGCATTATTGATGTTCACATGATACACAGTAACTTACGGTTTATAAAAAGAAAGCAGAGGAGAAGGAGAGGAAGAGAAGGAGAGGGAGAGGAAAAAGAAAAAGAGAGGAAAAAAAAAAAAAAGAGAGAGAAAAAAAGAAAGGAAAAAAAAGAGAGAAGAAAAGAAGAAAAAAAAAGAAAAAAAGAGAGAAAATCGGAAGAAGGAAGAAAATAGAGAGGAAAAAGAGAAAAGAAAAGAAAAAAAATAATGGAACAGAAAATGAAAAAAAGGAAGGAAAAATAAGAAAATCAGAATAAAAAGAAAGAAATAGAAAATGGAAAAAAAAAAGAGAAAAACCCGGATGAAGATGAACAGTGCGTCACCCTCCCCGGTTACTGTGCACGCCGTGACGATCCGTGCCGCCTCTTCCCGCACCGCCGCCACCATCGAGTTCGCCGAGCCGTCGCGACCTGAACCCCGTCGCCCCCGTCGTCTTCCATCGCCGAAGCCGCCGTGACGCGCCGTTGACCCGTGACAGACCCGGCAGATCTTGCTTCCTCCGCGCCAGCTCTGCCGCCTGCCGTCACCGCGCCACCTTTCCGCCGCTCTCGCGCCGCACCAAGTCACCTGATGCCGCTGCTGTGCTCGCTCGACCTTCCCTCGAGCTGTCGTCGCGCCGCCACCTCTGTACCTGCTGGTAAGGTCGGGTGACCCGCTGTGCTGTCCGGGTCGCGCCTGGGTCTGGATCCGGGTTGCGACCAGTTTCTGTTTTTAATTAAAAAAAACAATATACATATATATATATTTATTTATTTACTTGCTGGTTTTAATTTGGAAAAAAAATATGTATTTATCTTTTGAAGATATAGTTAGTTTTAATTATGCTATTGGGAAGAAATATATATATGTATATATACTTGATTTTGAAAATTAAAGATAGTTATATTATGTTTTGAAAATTAGTATTATGTTTATTTAGAAAAAAGATATATACCTTGAAAATATTTCTGGAAATTATAATTATACGTTATTATTTCTCTGGAATATAGTATGTATATGTTATTATTCTTGGAAAATATAGGTATATTTCTGATATATATATATTTATGTTGAATTATAATTGTTGGAAAATATTTTGTCTTAGAAAATAAAAATGTATATATATTAAATTGTGTTTATTTTCAGATAAGTTTTTATGATTATATATTTTCTGGGAAATAACATATAGCATATGATTAATATATATATATTTTTGGTAAATGACAATATTTGGTAATGATATTATGGTAAATAGTTTTATTTAAAATGTAATATTTTAGAAAATAAATATATACATATGTTATCTTTTTCAGAAAATTGTGGTGATTACATTTTGGGAAGTATAATTAATTTATGAAAATATTTTTAAGAGTTTTAATTGAAGTATGGTACCGAAATTATATTCGGATAAACGTACGGTATAATAATTTCAGTAAATGGAAATAATAAAGGTTATGTCATCGGGATGGGTTGAATTCGCAATATTGGCATCATAGTATACTGATTATGTGCATTTATGTGAGTGTATATTGTTTTGTGGTATAGGTTTGATATCGGGCAGTTTCCCGAGGAGCCGGCGTCGGACCGGTCATTGTTTCCGGAGTTGAGTAATCGGCCAAGGTGAGGATGGATTTCCTTCAATATGTGCCTGTATTACTCGGTTATTGTGCTTGATGTTTATTGCATTGTTGATGATTGCATTTATTGTGATTGTTGTTAGGATGATTATCCCAGTGTTTTGAATCGGTTTTTGGGATGTTTATCCCCGTGTCGGGTTTTGGATATTTATTTTCGTGTCTTTTGGTATAAGTATAACGGAATTAATAATAAGTGTGGTAAGGATGTCGATCCTTGATTTTTGGATAGGGATGTCTATCCCAGTATTTTGTTTAGGGATGTCGATCCCTACGAGTTGATTTTGATGGCGATAATATAATTGTCACGTGATAAGTAGTGGTACGACTCGATGGTTTAAGACTGTTTCGTGGTGGCCTTGACCTGGGTTCTTGTGATAAGCATGTCTATGCTTGGGATGTCTATCCCGTGATTATTTTTGGGATGTCTATCCCTGGGTTCGTATTTTTGGGATGTCGATCCCTGGGTTCTCTGGATTTGGTCTGGCACCCGGAATGTGTTGATAACCAGGTCTGACCTCTAGCTTATCCGTGACGGGGCCCGGAAAGATAAAATTGGAAAATTGGATTTTATTTGAGTCTTTTGGGCTTGGACCGGTTTTGGGTCTTGTCTTTTGGTTGTCTGTTATGTTTGACCTTGAGTAATTTTTAGTGTTCATATTGATTGTCTTTCCTTCATCGGTGAGCACTTCGGACTCATCCCTCACCTGCGGGCTTTCATCCCGTAGGATGAGTTATTTTTGGTACAGGTTTGGTGCATTCCAGACAGGCTGCGGCGTTATCCCTTGGACAGGGCTTGGATCCATAGTTTGCATCTATGTCGCATACAGTGTCGTGTGAGTTGTTAAGTCTTCCGCTGTGCATTGTTTTTACTATTATTGGGCCATTGGGCCGGTTGAGTTACTATTGATGATTTTATTTTGGGCTGTTGAGCCCGAGTTACTGTTGTATATACTGTATGCTGGGCTTGGTTTGGTTGGGTCGTCACAGTTCCGGCACGTGTTTACTGTGTACGGTAAATACGGGTCGGGGAGTTTCATACTGGCCTTTTAAAAATAAATATTATTTATTAAAATAATATACTTATATATTCTTTGTCTTTGTTTGAAATTTAACATAACAAACAAAATTTTTGTTGCCCAAACCGCTCCTGGGCGGGCTAGTAACATAATACAACAGAAACCTAGATAAAATATAATAATTGTTGTAAATAAATTATGGTGAATGTCATTATTACCATCTAGTAAAACTTATTTTTACCATATTCGAATTTACCTCTGGTAAAATTCTTTACCATACACCAAACTTTCACATGGATTTTTCTTCTACGTACCTATCTATCTCCTTTGTCTTCATCTTTATTACCTAAATCCATGTGATTTTAATTCTTATAATCCAACCTAACTTATTTGTTTTTATCCTCCCATTTTGACCTATAAATACCCCCTTCATTTCCATACACACACACTTACAATCCAACCATAAACTCACTCCCTTCTTATTCCTACACACCCTCTCTTAATCTCCCTTCATCATTATTATAATTATATTATTTCTCCATTTGTAATTACCATCAAAAGTGTATTATTACAAAGGTGTACTATTACCATCAAGTTAATATTACTACCATCAAGGTGCTTTTCATCTTCAATTTTATAACACGTTATCAACACGAGTCTCTATCCTATTAAGGTAATCATTTCTCAGTCTTTTTAATCCGCATTTGTTTATTTGCTTAGTGTTCAATATTGGCCGGTTAAGCCGCCTTATCTCTTTATTGGCCGGCTAAGCCGCCTTATCTCTTTGTTGGCTGGCAAAGCCGCCTTGTTTCATTTGTTGGTCGGCTAAGCCGCCTTTATCGACTAAGCATATATATATATATATATATATATATATATATATTACATACTCTATATTATAATTCTACTACTGTTGCTGAAAGATTTATCGAGTAAGCTTATATACTTATATAATTATTTTACTTCTCTTTATATTTGTTTTTATATATTTCTTTACAGTTATAATGGCAAACCTTGCAAAACTTGAATTTGAAGCCCTTGATATTTTCGGAAGAAATTATCTGTCATGGGCACTGGATGCAGAAATGCATTTAGACGCTATGGGTCTGGGAGATACCATAAAATCTCCACAAGATAAGGCAAAAGCTGTCTCTATTCAAGATAAAGAAGGAACTAGTCAAGATAAGGCAAAAGCTGTATCTAGTCAAGATAAGGCGAAAGCCATAATCTTTCTCCTTCATCATCTTCATGATAGTCTAAAGACGGAGTATCTTACTGTCAAAGATCCTGCAGATCTTTGGAAAAATTTGAAAGAAAGATATGATCACCTGAAGATGGTCATACTCCCAAAAGCTCGTTACAAGTAGATGCATCTAAGGCTGCAAGATTTTAAATCTGTGCATGAATATAATTCAGCTATGCTTCGAATAAGCTCTCAATTAAAATTATGTGGAGAAAGTGTTACTGATGTCGATATGTTAGAGAAAACATTCTCCACTTTTCATGCATCCAATGTGCTCCTGCAGCAGTAGTACCGTGAAAAAGATTTCCCAAAATATTCTGATTTGATTTCTTGCCTCCTGGTGGCCGAACAAAATAATGAGCTATTGATGAAAAATCATGAGTCTCGCCCCACAGCTTCAGCTCCATTCCCGAAAGCGAATGTAGCAATACATGATAATTTTGGTCGTGGCCGTGGACAAGGTCATGGCCGAGGACGTGGGCGTGGACGTGGAAGGAACCACTTTAATTATCGTGACCGTAATATTCATCGTGACCGTAATATTCATAAAAATAGCAAGGCTAAAGGAAAACATGTGAATGATGGCAAATATCAGGACAAGAAAAATCCTGAGACAACTTGCTATCGATGTGGCATGACGGGTCACTGGTCACGAATATGTCGTACAACAAAGCACTTGGTGGAACTTTATCAATCATCCTTGAAAGCCAAAAACAAAGTTGTTGAAACAAATTTTGTTCAAGATGATGAACAAGATGCTACCTTCCAGTCCGACTCATATCTTGATGATTATCTTGCTTATCCTGTAACGACCCGGGTAAAATTTTCGTGATTTTTACCAAGCTGCTTTGACTTTTACGGAGGTTAAAAAAAATTTTATCGCGGTCAACCAAGAATTCTACCAACCCGAGTTAATTTTCATTATTTCCACTATTATCTTTACTACACTCAAAATTACTATTATTATTGTTATTGTTGTTACCATTATTATTATTATTTTCCGAATCAACAAAAATAATAAAACACTTATAAATATTTTGGCCGGATATGTAAGTTACACATATTACTAATTATAATTTGAAAAGAAATTTAAACGCCGTAATTCGAGGATTCTATCGGACCGAGCTTTTCCGAGAGCTTTTCTGAGGATAACCGAGCTTTGTTTTGATCACTAAGGATACGCGACATTCTGGAGTTTCTTTCGATAACCGAGCCTCGGAACTATTTTTCAACATTCTGGAGTTTGTTAGGTACATTATTCATGTATTTAAGTATCTTCACTATTCTATAAACCTCGATTACTAAATGTATAAACGTTCATTATTACTTTATTGAGAATAATTATTTTATGAAATACCATTTATTTTATATTGTACTCTCACTATGATTATTCTATGAATTATAAATACCTTACAACCGTAAAAGCAATGTTTAATGGAAACAGTTCCAGAACGATGATTAACCGTGGATAAGCAAAATAATAATTAATCTCATGCATTGCATTCTTTGATGTGCACTATTTGTGATTATACGTATTGATATGATATAGGGACAGATAAAGCTATATGGATTATGTGCTGATTTCAGAGACATACTAGGTGAGGATATAAACTTATAAACTTCGGTATGCTGCCCGTGATACCCCGGTTGTTTGTTTGATTATAATTTATATGTTATCTTGCGTACCTGTCATGTTATTGCTGGCTACTGTTGTGATTATTATTATATGCTTGATGTCTACTGTGGACTAGCTGTTGTGCTTTGTGATGTTGATATGATTATTGAGATGTTCGTATGAGATATGTGGTATTTGATCGGTATGAGATATGTGGCATTTGATCGGTCAATGGCAGTGACCCAGAATTGTGACGTTGGATTCCTAGAAGAGCTGTGAGGCTGAGAGCCTGCTCGGGGAAGTGAGTATGATGAATTACTATTAGATAGTGGAAAAATAAATAATAATAAACAGTGGTAATATCATCTAGACATCTAGATTGTCACGTGACAGGTATTGGTACGGCCAGATGGTAGTCACCTTGTGATTGTGATATGATAGGGAGGACTGCGGGATTCCCGGCTGAGGACTGCGGGACTCAGTTGATTTGTTATAGGAAGGACTGCGGGACTTCTGCCGAGGACTGCGGGACTCGGTTATTTGTGATATGATTTGTGATATTTAGCGGGGAGCACCCTGGGGTTAGCTAACCTGGCTACCAGGCACGGCCAACAATTATCATGTGACAAGGGCCCTAATAATAAAATTGGATAGTCGCCGTTTGTCAGTAAGTTTAGAGGACTAGCTTAACGGTGTGATGTCAGACGTATAGTAAGGTCGGGTAAGTTGTCTGATTCTGATGCTATATTGTGCTTGCTGTACCTCTATTGTACTGTGATGGCTTTGGATATACGGTTGCTTGTATACTGCGGTTTATTTGTTTATCAGTGAGACAGTGGTTGGTCTCACCCCTCACACAGTCCTTGCAGGTTAGGTCAGGATTGCATTTCGGCGGCTGCAGTGTACCCTCGGACAGGACTTGGATCCATTAGTTGCATCGGGCTTTGCATATTTTGACATTGAGTAATAAATGCTTCCGCTGTGCTGTTGATGTTGAGATACCTGAGGTCGGGTGACATGATGTTATATTTGGGCCGTCGGGCCAGATTTTTCTGTTGTATTTACTGTCTGTGCCACGTGTCGGCACTGTTGTTCGGTAAATACTGTATGTAGGGTAAATTTGGGTCGGGGTGTTTCGTTTTGGTAGCGGAGCGGGCGGTAGGTCCTTGGTGTTTGCTGTGCTTGTTTGTTGTGCATAGCTCGCTCCACATGATTATCATGATTGCATGCATATTCATATGGTTAGTGCATAATGGATCCAGTCGAGGGACGCCAGCTTGCTGCAGAACATTCACATGTGAGTATACTTTCTCATAAATACATTTGGACAACGAGTTATCCGTATTTCAGTACCTTACAATATTGATGTTTTATTGACCCAAAGTTTTGGAAAGATAAGTTTTTAAAGGATGAGTTTTGATAAAATGATATTTACAGCTTTGGATGTGGGTTAAATATGTTTATAAGACATAACTGCTGTTTTTGGGAAGTTTTATGATTTTGATGATGGAACGTTTTTTAAAGATTTTATTATAAAGTTCAGACAAGGTCGTTGCCCGGGAAGAACAGTGAGATAAAGGGACCTTGAGAAGGCAAAGAAGTCTGCCTTGTTGTAACCGTGCATTGGAAGTTTCGACAAAACAAGTAAGATTTAATTATGGGTTTTGGTTTTTATTTCTTTAAGTGATGATATGATATTATATGACCTTGAGGAAGTGGGAAATGATGTTTTTTTAGTACTGTCTTGATTATGACGTGATAAAGTGATGACTCTTGGGTACTGCTTTGTTTATGATGTGATAATTTGAGTTGAGGAATGGATTGATATTCTTGGAAAATTTTATGATTTTGGAGGTGATGCAATTATCTTTTTAAGAAATGGGTTGACGATTTGATGATTTCCGGATGCTAAAGTTGTTTGTGATGTGATAACTTGATTTGAGGATTGGATTAGTGTTCGTGGAAGTCTTTGATGTCAGCGGTGATTTAATCTTTTTTTAAAAAAAAGAGAAGGTTCGATGATTTGAGGATTTTGGTGATCCAATCTTTAAAAAGAGTTTGATGATCTAATGATTTGAGGGATTATTTAAAGAGCTATAAACGAAGTTATGATCTTTGCTAGTTTCAGTGGATTTAGAAGACAAATATCATTTGATGGATGATTATGTTAGTAATAAATTTTGGAGTTTTGATCGGCATGTTTTGGGAGAAGTAATCAAAAAAAATATTATATATATATATAGTTTGACGG
This sequence comes from Turnera subulata, assembly GCA_028386065.3. Taxonomy (NCBI): domain Eukaryota; kingdom Viridiplantae; phylum Streptophyta; class Magnoliopsida; order Malpighiales; family Passifloraceae; genus Turnera; species Turnera subulata. The sequence continues at coordinate 637,204 of JAKUCV010005122.1, read as the reverse complement.
ATAATTAAGTAATAAATCTTGAGGTAATGATTGGACATGGTTTGTGAGATATTTTCCGAAAAAAAAAAGTATTTGGAGAATTTAATTGTGGTTTATGGGTGATAATCTGGAGTTCAAATATTTGATGAATTGTGGAAGGATTGATAAACATGGTAATCGTATGTATTGAGGTATCTAGGATTGGTGGATTACGGTGTGAATTTCGAGGACGAAATTCCTTTAAGGAGGGTAGAATGTAACGACCCGGGTAAAATTTTCGTGATTTTTACCAAGCTTCTTTGACTTTTACGGAGGTTAAAAAAACTTTTATCGCGGTCAACCAAGAATTCTACCAACCCGAGTTAATTTTCATTATTTCCACTATTATCTTTACTACACTCAAAATTACTATTATTATTGTTATTGTTGTTACCATTATTATTATTATTTTCCGAATCAACAAAAATAATAAAACACTTATAAATATTTTGGCCGGATATGTAAGTTACACATATTACTAATTATAATTTAAAAAGAAATTTAAACGCCGTAATTCGAGGATTCTATCGGACCGAGCTTTTCCGAGAGCTTTTCCGAGGATAACCGAGCTTCGTTTCGATCACTAAGGATACGCGACATTCTGGAGTTTCTTTCGATAACCGAGCCTCGGAATTATTTTTCGAGGGTTACTCGGGACTTCTAAGCCTCCTCCACGGCTTACCGAACCTCGATTTTCAAAACCAGGACTTGAACAACGCTCAGGAGAATTAATCGGATTTTTCGAGCCCAAATTGTATTTTCGGACTCAGGACGGAAATCCGGTTCGGTCAATCGTGGCTTCCCACGTGAACATTCTTCTTTCTCCTCTTTTTTCTTTCTTTTCTTCTCTCTCCCGGTTTTTCTTCCGCCGCCCTACCCCACCTCTTTCTTTTTTCTTTCTTTTCTTCCCACTTTTCCACACACCGGCCCCCCCTTATCTCTTCTTCCCTTTTTTTTTTCTTTTTTGTTTTCTTTCCCTTTCTCCTTCTTTATTTTCACCCGATTTCTCTACAACCTCTCTCTCCCAACTTCTCCTTGCTCTTTTCCTCTTCAACCTCTTTTCCTCCTCTGCCTACCCGACCTTCGCTGCCCCTGCCTCACCCCTTCACCAGCCGTCACCTCCACCTGCATGTGCTGCCATCCGAGACCACCAACCCCAGCTCGCCTCCTTCCTTCCTCCTTTCTCTTCTTCCTCCTCGCCACGACGCCCCTGCCTCTGCTTAATCGTCGAGGCAATAAGGAACCGCCGCCCAGCCCGATACCACCGAGAAGGAGGAGCAGACCTCGCCGCTGATCTCCTCTCCCTTTCTCTATTCTCGCGCAGCCGTCTTCCCCATCTGCTGCTGCAGCCGAGACGAGCCTGAGCCACCGCCGCGTCCTCTTCAGCAAATCGCCGCCGATTCACCACTTACAGCCATCGATTCCCTTCTCCTCCGTGTTCGTGACCGTCGCTGCCGTCCACCTTGCTGCAGATTGACGTCGCACCGCCACCTGCAACCGACGGCAGCCGCACCCTCTGCTTGGTAAAGCACGCGTCGGAGCTCAAAAGGACGAGAGCTCGTCCGATCTCTTCCCTCCTATCCTCTGCCGCCAGTCGCTGCCGTATTGGTAAGCGGTGACGTTGATCCCTCCCTCTTCTCCCTTTCTCCCGAGTCCTTCCCTTTTATTCTTTCAACTGCTTCGATTGGTCCTAACCAGAGTTTCCTTCTGTTAATTTTTTTCTTTGTTGGTGGTTTTTTTTTACGGTTGACTTGGACAGAGGCAGTGGATGATGATTTCGTCGTTGTTGTGGTTGTGGATATAGGTTGGGGTGTTTTGGGTCGCTGACATGGTTGTGTGGTGGTACTCCGGTCATGGGTGTGTGGCCGTAGTCATGATGATGCTGCTGTTGCTTGGTTCGGTGATGGTTTTGCACGGTGGTTTGGGTGACTTGATGGGTGAACAGTAGCAGAGCTTTCGGCGAGAGGATGTGTGAACAGTGTAGCTGGAATCCGGCGAGTTTTCAGCAGTCCCGGGAATTTTCCGGCGAGCCCGGAAACGGACCTTTTTGGTAATTCCGAGCCTTTGGGCCATATGCATTCTAACGGACCTTGGACGATAACAAACCCGGACATTGAACGACCTTAATTAAACAATTGATTAATTTAATCTTTAACCTATGATTTTATATATGCTTAGCTTTTTATTTTGATTTATGCATTTATCTAAATTATGTTTATTTAATTTTCCGATTGGGTTATTAGGAAGGCTCATTGTATTTGATTTTCGGTTGTTTAGTTTTACCTGGGCTAATTAATAAAAAGTCCATGATGTTATTTATTTTAATTATGTCTTTTAACTTACAAATTATCATGTTAAATAGATTTATCCTCCGTGGGCTAAACGCACGTGAAGGCCTACCGAGCCTAATTTCCGGAATTTCTTTGATTACGTTTGAATTGAGTTAAAATTATAAAGATCTCATATAAATGTGAGTATATCTCAGTTATGTTATTTTATTTGTTTTGGACTAAATAATGTTAGACCCAAATCTTATTTATTGATTTCACTCTTATATACGTATATATAAACATATATGTAAATCGTGTTACAACTATCTCACTTAATGAAATAATACTACACTATGATCTTACTTGATTTTATATATGTATTTATATTTACGGTTATATGTGATATACTACTTACATACATATATATGTTTTACAATAGTTACTTCTTTTAGCGTATATATAAAATGCACCTATATATAAATGCGGGTCATAATTTGGCCTGATTACAAATATAATTTATTATAAATAATTTTGTATTTATAAAGCCTATTATATAAACCATAGAAATTATTTTATGGCTACAATATATCTTATAGTGGAATCATTTTGATAAAATACTAACAGTTACATCATTCATTCGTTAATTTTATTATCTCTGTTATTTTATAACTATCGGTATATAAGTATATATGGAATTATAAGTATCACTTTTGCAACTTTACGATATAATCGTTTTATACCATACGATCGGCTAAGCTAACTTATTACTAGTGGTAATATTTTAATTTAAACGGTTTTATTACCCAATTTGTTGTTGGGTACATTATTCATGTATTTAAGTATCTTCACTATTCTATAAACCTTGATTACTAAATGTATAAACGTTCATTATTACTTTATTGAGAATAATTATTTTATGAAATACCATTTATTTTATATTGTACTCCGACTATGATTATTCTATGAATTATAAATACCTTACAGCCGTAAAAGCAATGTTTAATGGAAACAGTTCCAGAACGATGATTAACAGTGGATAAGCAGAATAATAATTAATCTCATGCATTGCATTCTTTGATGTGCACTATTTGTGATTATACGTATTGATATGATATAGGGACATATAAAGCTATATTAGTTTTCTGTGAAGGCCCTCTCCCTGAGGGACCCACCATATTCAGGTATTGTTACATCACATCCCTCAGCCCACACCACTTGGGTTTAATCCTTTACCATGCTGCAGCACTAGGGATTCGAACTCGGGACGTGATGCTTTTTATCCCCCTCAAGGAGAGCACCTTCACCAACTCATCTGCAGGAGGCCCAGAATGATAATAATAATAATAATTATAACAATTAAAATATCGCATTGAGAACAATAATACAATAAGATGTTTATGTGTTGGTGTGTGATTCGGAATTGCTTGTATGCTGTACTTGTGCTCGTGAACTACTCACCCTACGAGCATGACTTCACTTTCATGTATACTTAGACTTTTAATGTTCACTGAGTAGGCGACTCACATAATCGCCACCGTTGTTTTTCAGACTTTAGTTAGCGTGCTGTCTCACTTATACTATCGACTCGGAGTTCAGACGCAGACACTTCAGCAGGTAGTTGTGCATCATTTCTTGGTTGGATCCATAGGGCCATATGCATGTTATTTTCTACCTTGATTTTTATTATTACTTTCACTTTCCGTTGCATGAGTAATAATTCGAGATGTCATAAATGTTTTACATTTATATCGGCGGTTTGCCGGAGTTTAATTTTGTGATATTATTTTGGCGTGATGCCGTGGTGGCTTACGACTTGATAAGCCGGTTGATCTCATTTATTTTTATGACATCTCTTTGTTAATAAATTCTTATGGAAAATGTTTGTAAGCTGAGGCATTGGTATTCGTATCCCGGGTTTCAAGAGTATTTTGATTATTCTCTTTCATTTAAATATTTTATTTTATTTTATTGGGATGCGGGCCTCCACAGTTGGTAGCGGAGCGGGCTTCAGATCCTTGGCTTTAAAAGAAATGTGACATTAAATTACAAGTAATTTGGTGTTAAAACCGGTTTCCTAATTTGAAATTTAAAAAGTATTTTGATATATTTTACATTCATATAGGCATCACTATGGATCCACCGCAAGACCGGCACAATGCTGATGGGCAGGATGAACTCCCTAGCCATGTTTCCGACTCTGTGTCAGTAATGCCAGTCCCGGATGGTCGGGGAAACGTTGGTGCAGCAGGAGCACAGAATGCAGCGCCATTAGTACCCCCTGGTATGGATGCGGCGTTACAACAACAGTTTCAGGCTTTCCTGCAGTGGCAGCAGTTCCAACAGTTTCATCAGCAACAGCAGGGCGCCCAAGCCGTTCCGGTCGCACCTGTTGTGGCACCTGTGGTTGGCGGTATGGAGAGTGGTTATAAGCACATGGATAAGACAACAGTTGAGATGTTCTCGGGGGAGAGAATCACAGCAAGGGTGGCCGATGATTGGTTCCGCCAGGTGGAAAATGTTTTGGAGAAATTCACGTATGCACCCGAGCACTGGGCTCGATTTGCGGCACACAAGTTCACGGGTTACGCATTGAGCTGGTGGCAGGGACTCGTTGCAAACCTACCTAGACCAGTGGTGATGCCATGGGCAGACTTCAAGGACAAATTCTACAAGGAGTTCCTTACCGTTGGTTTCTTGGAGGACCAGAAAAAGCAATTTCTAGAGGTGAAACAGGGACCCGATGAGTCAGTTTCTGCATTCAGGATCCGATTCAGTATTCTTCTCTCCTACGCTAAGGAGTTTGTACCCGATGAGGTGACACAATGTAGACGGTTTGTAGACGCTCTGCGCCGCGAGTTGGCGATAGTAGTGGCTGGTGGAAGACACCGGACTTGGGAGGCAGTTTGTGAGGCTGCTTTTGATGCTGAGAGGATTCAGTTGATTGGGCAGGAGGCCCAACCAGCCGAGCGAGAGAAACAGTCAACAGTATCTGGGCAAAATAGGCAACATTTTGGTTCAGGTGATGCAAGTCACATGGGTCGACAGGGTTCTTCCTACCAAGGTTCGAAGAAGTCCCGAGGACAGAAATATTAGGGTGGACCGGGCAAGTCTTCGGGAGGAAAGCCTTATCAATCTGGATCTCAGAGGCGGGGCCCTTGGACTAGACCTCCTATTATATGTTGGTATTGCGGGAAGCAGGGACACCACAGGTCAGAGTGTTACACGAGGATTCGTGATAGTGGAGGTAGTGGGTCCCAGTATACCGTACAGAACTCCGTGGCTAATGGTACAGGTTCTTCTGCTCCAAACAAGAGTGTTGGACACCAGGGAGGAAGTCGTGGAAGTTCTGGAGCCCCGAGCCGTGGAGGTGCTGCTCGATCTGTGGCGACTCCTAGGGTGTACTCTATCACTCGAGAGGAAGCTGCAGACGCCCCAAAAGAATGAGATGTCTTGAGAGATTTCATTTCGATTTGTTTTGTTCTTTTCTTTTAGTATTATTATTATTATGTAAAATTTCGAAGATGAATTATAATAAGAATGGAAGTTGTCAATGTTGGTTTCAAGGAGCATTCACATAAGTGGAATTGATGCCATAAATAAACGAAAATACAAATATTATTAATATTGCAAATACTGATATTTCAAAGGGGAAACATTACATTGATCTTGATATTTTATATTCTATAAAAAGGAAAATATTACATCGATTTTGATATTTTATTAAAATAGAAAATACATTTAATGGTTCGGAACGACGTTGACACGGAAGCTGTTTGGATCGCTGTTGATGTTGACCGTGACTCTGTCGCTCCAAGAGAACCACTTGCCGCCTCTGTCACGCTGGCCAGGAATCTCGAACCGGTTTGCTGTAGGGAAACGGAGGGGGATCAGACCGTGATCGTCCCGTGGTTGCCACTGTGTCTCCGTCAGAAGAACCATATTCGGTTTGTATTGGTTCTTCAAGTCCCTCAGTGTATGTGAGAACTCTTGAGCGCGCCTTGCAACTCCTCTGCAGTTCCACACCAGTAGCCGTGCCTTTGGCCAAGTTAGAGGTAAGCGCGTCATTCTGGGCATGCTCTGGGCCGTCATCGAAAGCTGGTAGTAGGCGCCTTGCTCCACAGTCTGGCAAGTGGACTCCAGGTTGAACTCCTGAAGCCTGTCGGAAATGAAGAACATCACGGAGTTTGCCGATCCATAGTAGGATGTCCTCAGAGTGTCGTGGTCCTCTAGGAAGAACACCTCTTCCATTGGAGTGATGAAGAACCGTGACGAGTAGAGTTCGTCGACAAAGACCAAGCGCGGCATTCTTCCAAGCTCGTTCGGTAGTTCTTCTGGGCGTTCATTGACCATGCTGTAGGCCAGTCGGTTCCTTCTGCCAAGGTTAGCACCTTCGACGAAGAAAACTGATGATGGTGCAGGCATTGTGTTTGGGCGTGTAGGTGTTTCGTTTTTCTAGAGTTTGAGGTTTCTTAGTCTGGGCGTATGATTGCCTTAAAAATGGCTTGATGACTTACTTCTCACCACACTGTCTTTTATAACCTTAGGAGGAGCGTGTTAATTGCTTTCGAATTTCAAGTTTTTGCTCTGAAATTTTACCGTTGCCTTATTTATTGCTTCGACACGCTATGTGTTTGTTTTTCGGGCAACAAATGCCAGAGTTTGTCAGTCCTTTTCTACCTTACAATTTTCAATCTCCTGGGCTACTTCATTTTAGTCTCCTTAAGACTTGTTCCTACATCCTTTGTCACATGCACTCGTGACCGTTGTGGGTAGACCGTGGGGACCACACCTCGAGTAGAGTACGTGTGCGACAAGCTTACAGCTGTTCGAATAGTGTGGAGAGATACGAGACTTGACCGACATTTTTGGCTCAAGCGGACTTTAGGGACAAGTGGGTAACGTTTCTTTCGAGGAAACGGGATGTTCCCGTTATCATCGCCTTACGAGTTAACGGACGTCTTTTCCATGAGGGAAACCAACGTCACCGTTAGCTGTGTGCGTTACGTTTCTCAGGATCGAGGATGTTTACGATCGATCTAGAGTCCCGAGCACGGAAACGTGTTTTGTTTTAATTTCTCAATGTTTTGATATTACCACCCGAGTGCTATTTCGTTTATAATTCCTAATGTCTGATTTCATATCTTTATTGCTGGTTTTTAATCGGCTTAACACGAGATTTCGTAATAGAAGAGTTTGGATTTAAGAAGAAAGCTTATTTTATTGATTTCGAAACTTTTACAACAAAAGGAAAAGCACTCTACGGAGTTACATGATGTTTCAGATCGGTTACAAGTTTTTGTATATTCGCGACCTGAGAAGAGAGTCCCATACAGGCCAGTTCAATTTGCATCACTGCAGTGTGGACCTTCTTCAGTGAAATGTCCAGTTGCTTCATTATCTGCAGTGGTGTGCTAGACTCAGCTGTTGCCTTGCCTTTCCTATCCTTTGCATCCTTGTTACCAGAAGGTCCTTCCTTGCTTACACGCTTCTTTCGCCGTCTTGGAGAGACCACCATATGCTCCTTCAGGCCGACGATGCTGGTCTTGAACCACTTCTTAGGAGGTTCCTCATCGGAGCTTGTCGGGAAAGCCCTACCACCGATGTAACTGTTATCCTCTGAGTCAGAGGTGGTACGGGATCTTAGTGGTGAGTCCATAGTTGTATGTGAGTTCTCAATTATTAGGTTCGGGTTATATAGGCGGGGGAAACGTCGCTTAAGGGTATAAGCGATATCTCGCGTGGAGTTCGGACATCTAGTAGAGAACACCAGAAGCTTATCGTGGTAGGACCTACGGATTTGACGATTGAATTTTGCGGACGAAATTCTTTTTAAGGTGGGTAGAACTGTAACGCCCCGGTTTTTTTTTCGTTTTAGGGTTTATAAAAAAATTCTGGATTTCGGTAATGGAAATAAAAATTAATTTATTTTCCCATTGGATTTATCAATTTTAAGCGGTGATATGTCGTTTTTTAGCTTCGTCGGACCCAACCCGTGTTTCAGGACGAAACACGACGTTTATCGTGGTTTTAATCTAAACTACGTCGTTTTGGGTTAAAATAATAAAAAAAAAAACCCAACAACGCGCGTTGACTGAAGTGGGTTGACCGCGCCTCAGCTCGAAACGACATCGTTTCGGGGCTGAGCCGGCCAACCCTAAAACCCTCTTTCCCTTCTTCTTCTTTTTCTTTTTCTTTTCTCCTCCACTTTTCTTTTTCTTCTGCCCGTTGCTCATCCACCCAGCCGCCGCCACCCTCAACGGCTTTGTCTTCCACTACCTCCCTCAACCATGCCCTCAACGGTCTTTAACCCCCACACTCTCACCCTCTTTTCCTTCCTCATCTTCCCCTCGTTTTCATTTCGGACCCTGGGTACCGGAAACCCCCGATTCCTCCACATTCCTCTTCCACCACCAACAACATCATCTTCATCCTGTTTCCTCGTGCTCTCCGCCACCCCAGTCGTCTTCGCCAGTCGCTACCGCCACGAGCCGAGGGCAGTCCTGCTCACATTGCCGATCGATTGCAGGAAGCCGACAGGGAGTGAGCTAGAGCAAACCGAGTGTGACCGCCGCTCCTTTCGTCGCGCCGCCGTCTCCTGTCCGTCTGGTAAGCCTCGTTGCCTTCTCCTTGCTTTACTCATCTTTGTGTGGATTGGGTGGTGGCTGACAGTCGTGTGGATGTTAGCTGAGGGTGTGTGTCAACTGTGTTCGCGGTGTGGCCTGTGCGTGCGGGTTCGGGTACTACCATTCACGGCTCTTGAACACGGCAGTGGCTCTGTAGAAACGTCGGTGGTGAATTCTTTCCGGGCAGAGCGGTTGCAGGCTCGGATTTTGGGTGTTGGACACCGGGCACTCGAATTCCGGGTAAGCTCCATTCTGTGATTCTCCTTGTAATTCGTTTTATGATCTAAGAGGTATTGTGTTGTGTAATTGGTATCTGTGAGGTGAAAACGGTTTGGATGTTTTGTTTCTGGCAGTTGGTTGTTTGTACGTTTTTTGGCTCCGACGAAATTCCGGCGAAGTGACCGGAATCCGGCGAGAACGCACTGTTCCGGCAAGGGCTCGGGAATTTTCCTGCGAAGGCTCGGGTTCTGCCCAGCGGGCAATATTTCTCGTTTTTACGAGTGTTAGACGGTATTATCCTTGTTTTGTCTCGGTTATACCATGCATTAAAATTTGGAATTTATTTGTCGAAATACATTTATATTTATATATTTAGTGGATTGCGGTTTACCGAGAGCGGAGAGTTAGAGTGTGTGGCCGGGAAAACTTACCGACACGTAGAGAATTTAGGCCGATTAACCTTGGGCTCGGGATGGCTTTAGGACGGTTTTTAGGAAAAACCGAGCCCAAGCCCAAAAATCCCAATTTGAAGCTTAGAATGTTTTAAATGGACTTAAAGTTATGGACTTAGGATCTAATCACGGGTAATTAAAATTCACGGACATTAAGAACGGGCTCGAAGCCCAATTTCATAATCGGTAAATATGGACTTAAGAAAGTGGGCCCAGAATTTGTGATTAAGGATTTAGTGGGCTTTAGGCCCGAGAATTGTTAATGAACTTAAATCGATGAACCTTAGATCCCTAATCATTGGAGTCATGGAAGGAAAAATATCCTTTTTGAACTTAGACCCGGAAATCTTATAATCGGATAGTTAGGGTCGGGAATTACTCGATTAGAGCATACCTTAGCATACATACACGTTTTTACTCCTAAATGGGTTTAGTGATTATATCATGTACCGGTATTCAGGCACGGGAGATACCTCGGGAGCTGTAGACTCGGATCGGGAAGAAGTCATAATCTGCATTTTTTTGAGGTGACATTACAAGTCTTTTATATATGTTTTGTGAATGCGTGTTGATGTGGTTTGTTTGCTTACTTGCCTTGTTTGCTACATGCGATGATTGGAATTGTATACTTGCTTGTTCTCACATGCCTATTTCTATATGAAACACTGCTAAGAAATATAACATGTAATATGCTTCGGTGATAGTGTGTGGTTATGGGCCGCAGGCCTGGATGAAACAGGGACACATACAATTCACACTTCCCTGAAAGACATAATGTATCTCAACGGAAATGTAAAAACGTAATTAAGAATAAAATACTAAATTCTACTGTGTATCGGTTGGTAGCCCCGAGGGAGTGTTGGGTACCCTCGGGTCACTTTATGCTGTTTAGCATGGTATCCCAAGGGATGTAGGTGCACCCCTGGAAGACTTGCACCGGTTAGGTGTGTCTGAGTGCACCCTCAGGTAGCTAGCGGCCACTCGAGATTTTTCAGTGGTTTTTGGCCTCAGAATCTACCCCTTCTGAGGTTCGACATTTGGGTTTCACACCCTGATCTGATCAAATGCGCTACCGAGACTTGACTCACAGTAGAGGGCCCATAATGATAATAATAATAATAATTATAACAATTAAAATATCGCATTGAGAACAATAATACAATAAGATGTTTATGTGTTGGTGTGTGATTCGGAATTGCTTGTATGTTGTACTTGTGCTCGTGAACTACTCACCCTATGAGCATGACTTCACTTTCATGTATACTTAGACTTAATTACAAGTGACTCATCCGCTGAGTGTATTAGCGGTGGCAACAAAAAGTCTGAAATCAATCGCACGACAGAGTGAATATGATAGCTGAGCCTCAAGTCTGCGTCTGTGAAGTCGTCCATCAACACGTAGTAAAGAACCAACCTAGGTATCCCGGTATACGTACATATTTTCTACCTTGATTTTTATTATTACTTTCACTTTCCGCTGCATGAGTAATAATTCGAGATGTCATAAATGTTTTACATTTATATCGGCGGTTTTGCCGGAGTTTAATTTTGTGATATTATTTCGGCGTGATGCCGTAGTGGCTTACGACTTGATAAGCCGGTTGATCTCATTTATTTTTATAACATCTCGTTGTTAATAAATTCTTATGGAAAATGTTTGTAAGCTGAGGCATTGGTATTCGTATCCCGGGTTTCAAGAGTATTTTGATTATTCTCTTTTATTTAAATATTTTATTTTATTTTATTGGGATGCGGGCCTCCACATTATGTGCTGATTTCAGAGACATACTAGGTGAGGATATAAACTTATAAACTTCGGTATGCTGCCCGTGATACCCCGGTTGTTTGTTTGATTATAATTTATATGTTATCTTGCGTACCTGTCATGTTATTGCTGGCTACTGTTGTGATTATTATTATATGCTTGATGTCTACTGTGGACTAGCTGTTGTGCTTTGTGATGTTGATATGATTATTGAGATGTTCGTATGAGATATGTGGTATTTGATCGGTATGAGATATGTGGTATTTGATCGGTCAATGGCAGTGACCCAGAATTGTGACGTTGGATTCCCAGAAGAGCTGTGAGGCTGAGAGCTTGCTCGGGGAAGTGAGTATGATGAATTACTATTGGATAGTGGAAAAAGAAATAATAATAAACAGTGGTAATATCATCTAGACATCTAGATTGTCACGTGACAGGTATTGGTACGGCCAGATGGTAGTCACCTTGTGATTGTGATATGATAGGGAGGACTGCGGGACTCGCGGCTAAGGACTGCGGGACTCAGTTGATTTGTTATAGGAAGGACTGCGGGACTTCCGCCGAGGACTGCGGGACTTGGTTATTTGTGATATGATTTGTGATATTTAGCGGGGAGCACCCTGGGATTAGCTAACCTGGCTACCAGGCACGGCCAATACTTATCATGTGACAAGGGCCCTAATAATAAAATTGGATAGTCAGTCGCCGTTTGTCAGTAAGTTTAGAGGACTAGCATAACGGTGTGATGTCAGACGTATAGTAAGGTCGGGTAAGTTGTCTGATTCCGATGCTATATTGTGCTTGCTGTACCTCTATTATACTGTGATGGCTTTGGTGTATATACGGTTGCTTGTATACTGCGGTTTATTTGTTTATCAGTGAGACAGTGGTTGGTCTCACCCCTCATACAGTCCTTGCAGGTTAGGTCAGGATTGCATTTCGGCGGCTGCAGTGTACCCTCGGATAGGACATGGATCCATTAGTTGCATCGGGCTTTGCATATTCTGACTTTGAGTAATAAATGCTTCCGCTGTGCTGTTGATGTTGAGATACCCGAGGTCGGGTGACATGATGTTATATTTGGGCGGTTGGGCCAGATTTTCCTGTTGTATTTACTGTCTGTGCCACGTGTCGGCACTGTTGTTCGGTAAATACTGTATGTAGGGTAAATTTGGGTCGGGGTGTTTCATATCCAGGAGAAGCAAGCGATAAAATGAAGCAAGAATAAACCTGCTACCAGTCTCTTTGTATTTTACATTTATGTTCTTATCTGCTGTTTATTTTTATTAATGTTCTTAATGTTTTAATTTGGAATAAATTTCAGTTTAGTATTATTTTCTTATGCATGTTTTATTTTCTTTTATGAAGATATGGATATTCAGCTATATGGTTCCAAGAATAATGACTCGGAGATCTGTCTAGCAGACAGTGCAACTACTCATTCCGTATTTAATAAACGGAAATATTTCCTTACTTTTAAATTTGGAAAAGCATATGTTCGTACAATCTCTGGTAGTAAAAAAATAATTGAAGGCTCCGAAAGAGCTCAAATTTTACTACCAAAGGGAACAAAGATAATCATTTAAAATGCTTTGTTCTCTTCAAAGTCTCAAAGAAACCTATTAAGTTTTAAGGATATCCATTTAAATGGATATCATATTGAGACAATGAATGAAAGAGATGCTGAATATCTCTACCTTACAAAAGTTACCACTTCAGGTAACAAACAAGTTGTGGAAAAATTACCCGTATTATCTTCTGGATTGTACTAAACAAATATTTGAGTCATTGAAAGTTATTATACCCAGCCAGAAGCTGGCACCAGCCTGAAGCTGACTAATGAGTTAAAAATTTGGCATGACCGGTTGGGCCATCCCGGATCAATAATGTTGTGCAGAATTATTGAAAATTCATTTGGTCATCCATTGAAAAACCAGAAGATTTTTCAATCTAATGAATTTTCATGTGCTGCTTGTTCACAAGGAAAATTAATTATCCGGGCTTCATATGATAAAGTTGGTTCTGAATCACCAGTATTTTTGGAAAGAATTTAGGGAGATATTTGTGGACCTATACATCCACCGTGTGGACCATTTAGATATTTTATGGTTTTAATTGATGCATCAACTAGATGGTCCCATGTGTGCCTTTTGTCCTTACAGCGTTTGCGCGTTTGTTATCACAATTGATCAAATTGTGGGCGCACTTCCCTGATCATGCAATTAAGACTATACGTCTTGATAATGCTGCTGAATTCACCTCTAAGGCGTTTAACGACTATTGTATGTCAATTGGAATTGTGGTTGAACATCCTGTAGCTCATGTTCATACCCAAAACGGTCTAGCAGAATCGTTGATTAAACGCCTCCAGTTGATTGCGAGGCCATTATTGCTGAGATGCAAACTCCCCATTACTGCTTGGGGACATGCTATTTCGCATGCAGCAGCACTTGTGCGCATCAGGCCACAAGCTATCATAAGCTCTCCCCCATTCAATTGGTTCATCGTCACGAACCTAATATCTCCCATCTTCGGACCTTTGGTTGTGCAGTATATGTGCCAATTGCTCCACCACAGCGAACTAAAATGGGTCCTCAAAGAAGATTGGGAATATATGAATATGAATCTCCATCAATTATAAAAAATTTGGAACCAACAACTGGAGATTTATTTATAGCAAGGTTTGTTGATTGTCATTTTGATGAAAATATTTATCCAACATTAGGGGGAGAAAATAAGCAGCTGGATAAAGAAATTAAATGGAATGCTATATCATTATCAAGCCTTGATCCTCGAACAAATCAGTGTGAACTTGAAGTTCAAAAGATAATTCATTTGCAAAATATAGCAAATCAATTGTCAGACGCTTTTACTGATATCAATAGAGTGACCAAATCACATGTACCAGCTGCAAATGCTCCTGCTAGAATTGATGTCCCCGAAGGACAATTAAAGATTGCAAATGAATCTAAAGCACGTCAGAAGCGTGGTAGACCACTCGGTTCCAAAGATAAAAATCCTCGACAGAGAAAAGGAGTAAAGATACAAGATGGCCCTAACGAGGTAATGAAACTTCCCGTAGAGGTTCACACTGAAAATCCTTAAGAAGAGGGTAATCCTCCAGAAGAGGTCCCTGACATAAATTGTAATGTTCCAGAAGTAACTCAGGTACCTGAAATAAGTCAAAATGATGAGATCTCAATCAATTATATTATGTCAGGAACAAGATGGAACCGAAGTGAAATAACCGTCGACGGAATTTTTGCATATAATGTAGCGCTAAATATTACGGAAGAAAATGAGGATCATGAGCCTAAATCAATCGATGAATGCCGACGTAGAAATGATTGGCCAAAATGGAGAGACACAATTAAGGCTGAGTTAGACTCGCTCATGAAGCGAGAAGTTTTTGGGCCAGTAGTCCCAACACCTGATGGTGTAAAACCGGTCGGTTACAAATGGGTATTTGTGCGGAAAAGAAATGAGAAAAATGAAATAGTGAGATATAAAGCATGGCTTGTCGCACAAGGTTTTACCCAACGACCTGGTATTGATTATGAGGAGAAATACTCCCCTGTGGTGCATGCAATAACTTTTCGGTATCTAATTAGTCTGGCAGTACATGAAAAATTAGAAATACGTCTAATGGATGTTGTTACAGCCTATCTCTATGGACCCATAAGCCATGATATATACATAAGAGTCCCTGAAGGGCTCAAGTTGCCCGAAGCAGCTAATTCCCGAGATATATACTCAATCAAATTGAGAAGATCATTATATGGCTTGAAGCAATCTGGACGTATGTGGAATAATCGTCCCAGTGAGTACTTGGTAAAAGAAGGCTTCAAAAATGATTCCATATGTCCATGTGTTTTTATTAAAAGGTCCATGCATGAATATGTCATCATTGTTGTTTATGTTGATGATTTTAATATTATTGGAACTCCTGAAGAAGTTTCCAAAGTCGTACATTGTTTAAAGAAAGAATTTGAGATGAAAGACCTTGGAAAGACAAAACTCTGTCTCGGTCTTCAAATTGCACATTTAGAAAATGGGATTTTTGTCCATCAGACACATTATACCGAGAAGGTATTAAAAAGATTTTATATGGACAAAGCGCATCCAACAAGTACCCCGATGGTTGTGAGGTCGCTTGATCAAAAGAAAGATATTTTTAGACCTCGAGAAGATAACGAAGAAATTCTTGGTCCAGAAGTACCATATCTCAACGCGATTGGAGCTTTAATGTATCTTGCTACTAATACAAGACCTGATATATCTTTTGCTGTCAATTTATTAGCGAGATATAGTTCTGCCGCAACTCGCAGACATTGGAATGGGATTAAACAAATTTTTCGATATCTTCGGGGTACAATAGATATGGGATTATTTTATTTATCCGGGTCCAAACCCGATCTAATTGGTTATGCAGATGCAGGATATTTGTCTGATCCACATAAAGCTCGGTCACAAACTGGCTACTTGTTTACTTGTGGAGGAACTGCTATATCTTGGTGATCCACAAAACAAACTATCGTTAATGCAGAAATTATAGCCATGCATGAAGCCAGTCGAGAGTGTGTTTGGCTAAGATCATTGACGCAACATATCCGAGATTCATGTGGATTGGATAGTGGGAAAAATACTCCAACTACTATTTATGAAGATAATGCTGCCTGCATTGCCCAACTGAAGGAAGGATACATCAAAGGCGATCGGGCAAAGCATATATCACCAAAGTTTTTTTTCACTCATGACCTTCAGAAGAATGGTGATATTTGTGTTCAACAGATTTGCTCAAGTGATAATTTGGCAGACTTATTTACGAAA
This sequence comes from Turnera subulata, assembly GCA_028386065.3. NCBI lineage: Eukaryota > Viridiplantae > Streptophyta > Magnoliopsida > Malpighiales > Passifloraceae > Turnera > Turnera subulata. The sequence continues at coordinate 621,027 of JAKUCV010005122.1, read as the reverse complement.
TCACTACCTACTTCAACTTTTGAAAAGTTAATAAAGAAGATTGGCATGCGGCGACTTCGAAACATCACGGGAGGCCAAAATGAGGGGGAGTAGAATACGCACTGCACTCTTTTTTCCTTCGCCAAGTTTTTATCCCACTGGATTTTTCTTAGTAAGGTTTTTAACGAGGCAGTCCTTCCCAAGCATATTCTATCTGAAGTACAATGACATTCAAGGAGGAGTGTTGTAAATAAATTATGGTGAATGTCATTATTACCATCCAGTAAAACTTATTTTTACCATACTCGAATTTACCCCTGGTAAAATTCTTTACCATACACCAAACTTTCACATGGGTTTTTCTTCTACCTACCTATCTACCTCCTTTGTCTTCATCTTTATTACCTAAATCCATGTGATTTTAATTCTTATAATCCAACCTAACTTATTTGTTTTTATCCTCCCATTTTTACCTATAAATACCCCCTTCATTTTCATACACACACACTTATAATCTAACCATAAACTCACTCCCTTCTTATTCCTACACACCCTCTCTTAATCTCCCTTTATTATTATTATAATTATATTATTTCTCCATTTGTAATTACCATCAAAAGTGTATTATTACAAAGGTATACTATTACCATCAAGTTAATATTACTACCATCAAGGTGCTTTCCATCTTCAATTTTATAACAATAATAAGTTAGAAAGTCATCGCGGCCTTATTGGCATCACTACCCGCTTTCCATTTGTTTGTCCGGGTCGCATAATTTTTTTATTCATTCCACTTTTCCACTGTCTATCTTCCAATCTTTTTTCTCTCTACGAAAATAAGAGAGGATTAAGAATTTCATATATATATATATATATATATATATATATATATATATATCATGTACGTCACCAAATAATTATATTTTTTTTGTCATATTTCAATCAAAAAATAAAATATGGATAACTTAGTTACTTATTCATAGAATCTAATACATTAATTACACCTCTTATTTTTTTTGAAAAATAATTACACTCCCTTCATTTTTTATAAAGGAGTATTCTTTCATTCATATAAAGAGATCAAAAGATCTGATGATACCTAATTGAAGTTCTAATCGAACAAAAGTATGATAAAAATTCAACATAAAAATTCTTCTCAACCTACTACAAAGAAACACACAGCGAGATTTATATCCTTCAAAAGAGTATTTACAACAGCACTCTGCTCTCGCAGGCGTCATAACCTGTATCGTCCGTTACGGAATTAGCTTTTCTAAATTTATTCAAATCACTTTAGTCTAACACTTTAAACGTCAATTTTTTTTTTGGAATTTTCATCTGTTTAGGAGTTGACCAATAAACTCCATTAATTGTGTCACCCCAATAAAAATTGAGAGGAAGTGTATGTGGTGTACATAACTTTTTCATTCCAAGTGAACATCATTTTGAAATGTGTACTCATTCGCAATAATTTGGTGACCTTATTCAACATAACCTTTCTATTTTTCGAAAGTCGCATATAAATGTGGATTTTATTTCTAACTTTGTGATAGTAGTGTATAATAACAAAAACACTATTCTTAACAAATATTTTTAATTCAGCAGCCATTCATCACCAAATAACTAGAGGGAAGTCGAATTGTATTCTAGGGGTGAAAGATAATTTGGGGCAGTGGTTGACTAATCCGAATGATGTGGCTAATGTGTTCAATGCTTATTTTTCAAATCTATTTACGTCGGATGGTCCTCTAGTTTTGCGACTGTGATTGATACGATGCCGAAACGCGTAATTGCTTCCATGTGGCAACGTCTTGATAAGCCTTTTAAACAAGCTGAGGTAGTTGAGGCCCTCAATCAGATGCATCCTTCGAAGGTCCTGGCCCTGATGGTATGCCTCCTCTCTTTTTCCTAAAATTCTGGTTCATTGTTGGTGATGATGTTTGCTCTATGGTGTTTGACGTACTTAATAATGCAGCCGACTCGGGTCTATAAATCACACTTTTGTTACTCTGATTCCCAAAGTAAAGAATACTGAATCGTGTAGTCAATATCGGCCAATAAGCCTCTATAATGTTGCTTTCAAGCTTATAACCAAGGTTTTAACCAACCGGTTAAAGCTCATCTTTCCTAACATTGTGTAAGTATCCGGCTCATGCAATTGACAATCAAAAGCACAAAAATACAACATGTATGCGCAGCGGAAATACCGGATACACATGGAGGATCCATGTGAAGGGAGCTAAACCGAATAACAATTTTTCATACATGTAACGGTTGAGGTCTTTCACCCAACTGTAGAACCGAATCAGCTAGAGCCAGACAAAAGCCTCCCCCCTCTACGGTATCCACACGAACCGCTGTAATCGGTTGAAGAACGTCTCACGACTTCAACCCGAGCTCTCCCGAACTGGTGTGCTAGCAACAGGTTTCCGGGAGCTATTGTGTGTGGTGTTTTTCTCTCAATTTTCAGACCACTCAAGAACTCTTCTCAAGCTCTGAAAATTCTCTCAAGAACAAGTGTGTGTGAGGAAGAAGATGAGCAATAGTGATCTGATCACTCAACCCTCAAAGGCATAATGCATTAGTGGAGTTAATGGCCAACATGGTGGTCCACACACATAATCATGTTTCCCACTAAGCATTATCAACACAACTCAGCATGTTTTGGTTCAAAAAATCTGACATTTAGTGAACCAAACCAGCCAAAAAACGGCCCTGGTCCAACCACGGTCCAACCGCGGTCCAACCACACCTTGGTTCAACCATAGTCCAACCACGGTTCAACCACCTGCTCGAATCAACGGCTGTATGTGTGTGACCCTGTAGGCACTTGTACGTTCGGCAATAATCGTAAAATCTCATTTTACAATTATAAGCAAAGAGCGGCGTCTAGCAACACATCATTGCCACCCGAACGACAAGATCAATACTGATTCCATGTGCCTCGGAACATGTCATCGTCCCTTCGTCCCATTATCAAGATTAAACACTAGACATGGAATATGTCAATCTCGCATATGTTTAACCTCGGTTTCTTGATCCTCGAGTTAACCGGTAAAACGAATACCAATGATATCATATATCATTATCCGAGCATGGCCATGCATTTACGGTTCAACTCTATCAAGAAACACTCCGATAATATACCCGTTATATGGGTTGGACGAATCCCCTCTGGATCATACAAAACCCACTACACACTCATCATACACCCAATGATTACCCTTACGTCTATCCTGTTACGGATGACCAGGAATAATATCAAAGCATATGACTCACATGTTGGGAACCTTGATGATCACAAGTCTAAGGACAATACATTATAAGAACCGCTATCGACAAAACATATAACGTTCCATGTAGCATTCTTATGTGGGTCGGTCCAGTCCACAAGTTCTCTAACTTGTACCCGTATGTAGATAAGTATAGTGTATACGTTAAGAGTTGTATGCGATCAGAATTAAATAATAATGTTGGGTAGGTATTATTATTAGCTGATCCCTCAATTTAAGAATATGAAATATTCTAGGGTTATAAGTATGTGCAAGCGTTTATCTCATAAACGATACTTATTGGAATAACCTTAATGTGTATACATGACTCAAAATATACATCCATTAATTGGCTTTTGGGCATATTACACTAACACATTGTAGGGGAAGAGCAAAGTGCCTTTGTTCCTGGCCATTTGATCATTGATAATGCATTGATTGCCTTTAAGACTTTCCATTATATGAAGAAGGTGTGCTCCGAAAACAGAGGTTATTTGGGGTTGAAGCTTGACATGTGCAAGGCTTATGACAAGGTTGAATGGGATTTTCTAGAAGCCATCATGTTGAAGGTAGGGTTCAGCTCACAGTGGGTGGCACTAGTGATGAGGTGTGTGAGGTCTGTGTCAAATTAATTGCTTATCAACCGAATTCCGCAACAAACCATTGTTCCCCAAAGGGGGATACTGTCACGCCCCCGCCTAAACGCGACCGGCCAGGTACCGTGTGCACCCACATCGTGCCACAAGGCACCCCAAGGCCTATAACCGTCTCTATAGAAGCTTGTTGCCTCTGCCTCGCGGGTTACTATCCAGGACATATGCGCAGCGTAAACGGAAGCAAACCAAAATAAAAGCAAAGGCAACACCAACACTAATTACAATCAACTCCATATCCACTCATGTTATAGAATTTTGCTACAAGGGGCACTAACTCTTACTACACAGGGACATAACTTCTTTTAAATATAAATACAACAAATTAAATAAACCGACTCGGCTATACCCATCTACCCACAATGCCCGTGCTCTCATCCTCACACCTGAAAGACAAGGGGAGAAAATGGGGGGTGAGTATAAAACTCAGCAAGTAAACAGGCAATGCAAGAAAGCAACTACAACTACACACAGAGCTCGACATGAGCAACACACAGTCATGCAGCACACAATAATGCACAATACCGGGCACTCACGCCACAGAACAATCCATTGTGTCCCCGACACGTACTGGTCTCACTCCCCCCCGACCAGCTAGGGTAGGATGTGCCCCAAGGCAGCCTATGTAGTTTGGTAGCATATACAGGTGTTACTCCTTAGCCCACAGCCCCACGTACGAGGCATACAGTTCATCTAGCTACCACAACTCACATAGCTCCCGGCGGACATCGTGTCACACCTGTAATAGCCAAGCGGAAATAACTCCGCAAGGTCAGTGCCATCGCTCTCACTGACTAGAGCTCTGTACAAGGCACCCAGTGCCATCGTCTTGTGGCGCACAAGTTTACTACCAGTGCGCACCATCTCATGGTACGTGCAAGCCTCGCAAGCACTACCCGTGCAACCAGTGCACCTCAACCAACTGGCCAGTGGTACCATAATCACAAGCACAATCACAACAAGGCAATCACATGCCAATCATTAGCACAACAAGTGCAATGCAACCAAGCCAACAAAGGCAGCAAGTATGCCACAAGCATACAACACAATCAACATGCACCCACAACTCACAATGCACCGCAATTATGCACAATTGACCAACAAAAGCCGATTAGCCATGATTAGGCCTCAATAGATAGTTAAACAACAATAGCCAGCACTGGTCAGAAAGTAAATCACACACATAATGACACACAATCAGCATGCATAATGGCCTTCTGCCCAACAAAGGGTGCACTAGCAATCACTACCCGCATAAACCCATTTACTTACACAACGATTAAGCTTCCTTAGGCCAATTCCCTTCCTTTGGAACCATTGGGTTCCCTTGACCTTATTCCCCTGTTACACACACACAAATACACATTATAAATCCATAAAAGCAATCATAATAACCAAAATACAATTCAAGCACACAATACTCATCTTTCCCCAATTTGGGCAGAAACTGTCCTGCACCAGCAGCAACTTAAACCCGAAATAAACCGAACCTATAGGCATAACAAGCCTTGGCCATCAACATAAAAGTTGTAGCCCTGCCTCTTAGCTTTCTAGAGCCACCAATAATACCAAATTCCAAGCTTTTTAACTCCAGTTATGGCTCCTACATCAACTCGGGATCAAGCAGCAGGTCTGCTGCCGAACAGTGAACTTTGAGAGCCCATAACTCTCTCAGTTCAGCTCTAAAATCAACCAAACCGGTTCCTAATTAACGCTATGGAAGTTAGCTAACTCTGGGCTTTGGTTTCACTCACTTCAAACTGGTAGTTTGGCTGGAATCCTCCTTTTAGTGGCCAGGGGTCTGTCTGGCCGAGAGCAGAATCCCCTTTTGCTCACTCTCCTCTCTTCCTCTTTCTCCTCTCTCTCTCTCTCACTAGCACGAATTGGGTCTGATCACAATAGGTGAAAGGTGCCTGCTTCACCCCCTTAATGCATGGGCAAGTAGGTGAGTGAGCACCCACTTGCCACCACTTGCCCAAATCATGCCACTTGCACAAGCACGTGCCACCACGTGCTTGTTTTCGGTCCAATTGACTCGTGACACCGAGCTGCTAGCTTGCACACCCAAAGCCACCAGCAGCTTATTCCCAAGCTACTTGGCTCACTCTGATTGGTCGGTTTGGCCAATCATGAATTTACACATCAACGGGCCCGATTGTGCACCAACGGGCACCCCGGTGCACCCGTTGTGCACCATTTCGTGCCAACTCGAGCCAACGGGTATTTTTCTTGGCCAATTGTGCCTCTAGTGTACCTACGCCATCAAATAAATACATTCCTTATATAATCCAACACACATCGACCAATTAAATTGATCGATTACTTGGTACCTTAAAATTGTCAATCCCGTGCCTCTAGTGTACCTACTCCATCAAATAAATACATTCCTTATATAATCCAACACACATCGACCAATTAAATTGATCGATTACTTGGTACCTTAAAATTGTCAATCCCGTGCCTTAGCACCATTTCACAAGTAATTGTGCGCACTAGGCCAAGCCCGTGAGCACTATAAGCCACATTATGTGCACATAGCCATCTCCCATCATATGAGCATCACATTATGCTCCAAGGAAAGTACGGGGTGTCACAGATACGTCAAGGCGACCCTCTTTCTCCTTATCTATTTTTGTTATGTGCTGAAGGTCTGTCCTCCCTGCTGAAAAAGGCAGTGCTAGAGGGTTCTTTACAGGGGGTGAAGGTCTGTCACACAGCCCCATCATTGTCTTATTTATTCTTTCTTGATGACAGTTTATTATTTGCTAGGGCATCCCGGGATGAGGCTCAAACTATACGGGATATCCTGTGAAATCAGAAGTGTTATTTAGCCAAAATGTACAAAATCAGCTACAAATTCAGATCCAAAGGGATCTAGGTGTAAAGTCTATACACACTTTTGATATATATTTGGGGCTGCCAGCTATTGTTGGTCAATCCAAGAAGCTAATTTTTGCTACTGCTAGGGATAGACTGGTCAAGAAGATGGGTCAGTGGAAGGAACAATTTCTCTCGGATGCAGGTAGAGAATTATTCATCAAGTCTATAGCCCAGGCGGTTCCAAACTATATTATGAGTTGTTTCCTCTTACCTCAATCCATATGCCATAAACTGGAGGTTCTCATTTGTAAATTTTGGTAGGGGCATGGGGATGGTAAAAGGAAAATCCATTAGATTGCTTGGGAAAAACTCTATAGAAGGAAGTCTGTAGGTGGGTTGGGATTTCGAATCCTCGAGGACTTCAATTTAGCCTTCCTAGCCAAACAAGGGTGGATGCTCCTAACTGATGAGGAAAGCTTGGTGAGCCGGATACTTAAAGCCAAATGCTTCTCACGTTCCTCTTTCTTACAAGCCCCTTCGTGTAACAATCCAAGCTATACGTGGAGGAGTATCCACAAAGCTAAATTTATCCTAAATGCAGGTAGCGAGTGGCTTATTGGGAATGGAAAGGAGGTGAAAGTTTGGTCAGACTGGTGGCTTCCTTGGGATTCTGAACCACGGGTCCAATCTCTAGTCAACCAACTAGCCAAAAATGCTATGGTGTCGGAGCTCATTGATGAGGAACATGCTGATTGGAATTATCAATTGTTGGATTCAACTTTCTCACCGGAAAAAAGCATCTCTTATTAGAAGTATCCCGATCAGTGCCCGGTTGCCTCCTGACTCTCCCTTTTGGCTATCGTCTTCGTCGGGCCAGTATATAGTTAAGACGGGATATCATCTATGCTCTTCACTTTAACACCCGACCAGTGCGGCTAAGGAATCCATTGTTCCGAATGTTCAGGAAGCTTGGTGGAAATTTATCTGGAAGATACACCTCCCACCTAAGCTTAGAGCTTTTTTTGTGGAGACTCTGCACCAACATTATTCCTGTGCGCATGAATGTGGCTAGTAGGCTCACCCTCGGTGATGTATCTTGTCCTCGGTGTCATTTGGGTGCAGAAACTGTTAGCCCCCTTATCCTCGAACGTCCAAAATCACGCGAGATCTGGCGAGCTAGTTTGGTGACAGCTGTGGTGGATATCCAGGCCAGTCATTCAATGGTTGGTTGGCTGCAAGTAGTGCAGGAAAAGCTAGGTGGTAATGCCTTGGAAAATGCTATTAACTTGATCTGGTCTATTTGGAAAGATCAAAACTATCAGGTTTTTAACGATCAATCCAAACCAGTTGCACATATTACCCGTGAAGCAGGTGACATGATTCATAATTACAGGGAAGCTCACTTGCAGTTACAGTCACCGAGTGTCCTCAAGGCCAAAAATCGATGGAAACCTCCACCATAGAGAGTTCTCAAGGTAAACACTGATGTAGCCATTTCCAATGAGGGAATTTGCCTAGGATCTATAATTTGGGATTGTAAGGGCGACATATGTGCAATGGCTACCAAATGCCTCCAAGTCCGTTTGTACTCCACCATGGGGAAGCTTATGCAGTTCGCTTTGGCCTGTGCCTTGCGAAGGAGATGGATATTCAGCACCTGATCATCGAGACAGATTCTCAGATTCTTGTCTCAGCCTTACAATGGTCATCGGCACCAACAAGCCCACTCGGACTCATTATAGGAGACATTCTCCATCTTATTAGTTCTTTCAATTATGTTTTTGTCCTTTTCATTCCTAGAGATGATAATAAGGCAACTCATACCGTCTGCCATTCAGCTTTTACTTTCAGTACTGAACATGTTTGGTTGTCTGATTTCCCAATGTCTGTAACTTCTATTGCTCAAGCTGATGTTTCTTCAACTGGCCACGAGCCTTAAGCAATAAAAGTTTCCAACGGTTTCTCAAAGAAAAAAACTTTGTGATAGTAGTGCATAGTAAAAAAAAACACGACTCTTAACAAATTTTTCTAATTCAGCAGCAATTCATCATCGAATAACTAGAGGTGGCAAAAGAAGTAAGTATATATGGGCTGTAATAAACGTTCTTATTTATTTATTCATTAATGATCCAATAAAGAATTTTAATGGGTAATTATATCTATTTTGATCAATTCGATTCAGTTAATACTCATTTTATTTATGTGGAGTTAGGCTTGGTCAGGCTCAACCCGTCCATTTGGGCCCGATTAAGTCTGTACAGACTGAGCTTAGCCAATTAGGCCAATATGGGTGAGCTGAGTCAAGCCCAGATGGATTGGGTCGGTGAATGAGGAAGAGCTTGAAATTAGGTTTTTTTAAAAAATAAATTGGATAATTATAAGATTAAAATATTAGATAATTGCAAAGGGCTATTATTATTTAGGTATTATTGATATTTATTATCCAATCCAAATACACCATTGGTTATGTTGGTTAGATGAGTATAAATTAAGAGTCAAAAAATTTTTATACGGACTCATCTATACCCAAATCCATATAAATGATAACAACTTGTTAGATACCTCTACAACCAACACAGTACTCAGTGTGTGATATCTAGTTATTTGAGATAATTTATTTTGCATAAAGTTGTAATTAGTAGAATTATATTGCATATTACTTCTGCCAAAAACAAACTGGAATAATTATTCCGCCAGCATGGGCGTCCCTGTTTTGAATCGAAATAATTACTTAACTCTCGCATTTTCTGAAAAATTCTGAATTATTTTTTATGTAGAAAAAAAAATCCGAGTTAGAAAAACAATGATATCACAACTAGAAATGTGATATTGGGTGGAAAACAAAACAAAAGGAACACAAAGATGTTCAGGATAAACAGAGTGGTTCAATAACACAATCTTCCCATCCCATGGCTTATAAATAAAAAAATTTTAAAACATAAAACGTGCACCCGAAGAAATGTCGGGTGGCAGGAAGGAACGAAGGATAATAAAATCATAAAAAAAATTAGGAACAAAACAAACCCGCGTTTAATTAATGAATGATGGGTGATGGACAAAACGAAATACCGAATACCATTATCTTATAAACAAAAATAAATCCCCATTATCTTACAACATATGATATACCCCGTATATTATTAATGTATCACATAACAGTAACACAACATAGACCTAGATTAAAATATAATAATAATAATAATGAAAGTCATCGTTGGGCGGCCTGGTATTTGTTTGTCCGGCTCACACAATTGTGTTTTTTTTTTTTTACCCGTGGGTGTTCCAATTTTCCTCTCTCTCTCTCTCTCTATCTTCCCATTCCCTCTTTGCTCTCTATGCCATCATCAATATCATAGAGACAGAGCCACAGGAGAGGAAAATACATACACACCAAGCAACGTTAAAATCGTCGTCACCATCAAAAAATATCATCTCCTTCTTCACTTTCTTTCTGGCTTTACTTATTCTTCCCCGGATCCATCCAATCCCGTCGATAGATAGACAGGAAGGAAAAGGAACATTCTTTATTAAAAGCCTAAACAACAACAACAACAACAAAATCAAGACCAGAGCTTTTCTTCTTTTCATTTCATTTCGGTTAAATGCCGATGGTCAAATCACGACGGCTTTCTCCGTTGACTTTCGTCCCTCGGGTCCCCTATTAATTAGGGTTAGGGTTTCTCCCCAGCTGATGTGATGATTTCTTCTGGTGATTTCTCCTGATTTTGACCTCCTCTCCCCCTTAAACGACTCATCAACGGAGTTTCGCTTTCGAAGGTACAATCTTTATCCCTCCTTTTTCCCTTATCCTCCATTTCCCCTTCTATCATTTCTTCGTTTACAAGCTATTCTTGTTTGTATGCCTTCTTCATTTTTGAGCTGTTGGATATTAGCTGAACCCGATGGCTGATTTTGGGATTGTTAGGGTTAGGGTTAGGGATAGGGAATCTGCGCCGATGGAAGCGTCCGGCAGTAATTCCGACGCGTTCAGGGGTGGTTCTTCGGGAGGGAATGGAGGCACCAGTAGCGGTAGTAGTAATTCGAGGAGATATGGTGGGTTATCGGCTTCCAGTATTATTCAGGCGCCGATCACTGCGTTGTTGGAATATTCGGGACTCTTAAGAACAGCTTCCAGGTCGATTCATCAGGACACGGACCCTCTGATTAACGGCGGACCGTCTGCTTCTGCCGGAATTCATAACCACCGCCTCGATGACTCGGCTGCCGCGGTTGCAGCGAGTAGCGGGGAGGTGTCGATTAGGATTATTGGGGCAGGGGAGCACGAGCACGAGAGGGAAGGCGCTGGCATGGTGGTGGGCCAGGGGAGTGCTCAGGGCGAGCTCTCTGTGCAGCAGCCGTTGCCCTCAGATGCTACGGGTGATTCCAGGAATGAGCGTGGCGCAGGGGAGAGTGCACCACAGCAGAATACTAATGCGAGTGGGGATGGGGAAGCTGCAGATGGAGCTGGGGGTAATGGAAGGGATTCTGCTTATCAGAGATATGATATTCAGCAAGCTGCCAGATGGATTGAGCAAGTCCTACCTTTTTCTTTGCTTCTTTTGGTTGTCTTCATCCGCCAGCATCTACAAGGTACCACTTTTAACCTGTGCAACTGATGAATTTCCTTTTGCATTCTAGAATAAATTTTACTTTCACGATATGGGTATTGGGTGGATTTGGATTGGGATTGGTTCTGGTGGTGGGTTTGTTTTTGTCCTGAATATGTATGGGCTTGGAAGAATCTCTTACATGTCAGGTGAACATTTGAACCATCTAAAAGTCAATGTGTATGCTATTCCTATTCCTGGCTTGGACTAAGGCCCCTTTAGCACTGTCATTTGCATTGCCTGCTCAACGTGTAGGGTAGGTAGCATTTCCGTCAATTGAAATAGTTGCTTTCGGAGTGTCTCTTGTCACTGTCTTCAACCCACCTCTGCCTGATTTATGTCAGAGCATCATTGTTGGGACTTAAGGATGCTCTGGTTCTCACTATTCTTGTTTCCAATGCTTTTCATGATCTTCAAGCTTCTCAGCACCTATTTGGACTGGACTTGATATGGTTTTCTTTTTTATATATATATTTTTTGGTGACTGATGTTTCTGCTCCAGTCCTCTTAGTTTCTTTTAAAATTAATGTTTTCTAAGTTTTAACATTGATTCTTCTGCAAGGACTTACAGGTTTCTTTGTCACAATCTGGATTGCTGTTGTCATGTTCAAGTCAAATGACATCCTAAGGAAACAAACGGCTCTGAAGGTACTTATGTGCTTCTTAACCAGTTCTGAGTCTTGATTCTTGAACAATTAATTTTTAAGTGGGGCTAGAATACAAATTTTTATCATGGCTTGGTGATTGCAGGGGGAGAGGAAAATATCTGTGCTGGTTGGGATATCTCTTGCATTCATGCTTCATGTCGTTGGCGTTTATTGGTGGTATCAGAATGATGATCTTCTATTTCCACTAGTCATGCTTCCTCCGAAATCTATACCACCTTTCTGGCATGCTATATTCATCATCATGGTAAATGGTATGTCGTCACGTTTGCCAATTCTTTCTCTCCTCTAAGCATAAAATCTCTTTATGTTTGCCTTCGTTATGTTAATGGATTTGGAGCTATAACAGGACGTTATTGTTCTTTCATGCCTCTAGAAAATTTTCTTAACACTGTTTCGTTGCAGATACTTTGGTTCGGCAGGCTGCCATGGTGGTCAAATGTATTCTTTTGATGTATTACAAGAATAGCAGAGGTCGAAATTATCGTAAACAGGTAGAGAAATTTGTAACATGCATATTAATCTTCTTTCAGCATGTTTAGTCTTAAATCTGATTACAATATTAAGAAGCCAGGTGGATTTGGCTTTAATGGCTGGCATCTGCCCCCTCCCATCCTCTTGGGAAGCAAACCTGGGTCAAATCTCTCCCACAACTTATTTTGGAAAAAATTTAGGATAACCACTTGAATGTCTCTATAATTTTCTCTTCCTCTTTTAGTTCTTAATTGCGGTGCTTATTTTCCAGGGTCAAATGCTAACGCTGGTTGAATATCTAATGCTTCTATATCGTGCCTTGTTGCCTACACCTGTCTGGTACCGATTCTTTTTGAATAAAGAATACGGGAGCCTCTTCTCATCGTTAATGACTGGGTTGTACCTCACTTTCAAGCTCACTTCTGTTGTTGAAAAGGTATACTGTATTTTAGTTGTCATTTCTTCCCTCTCTTGCAACAGGATATCTCATCTTTTGTTTTGAAGGATGCTTAGGTTGACAAACCTTCTACAGAACTTATCCTGTTTGTTTTCTTTTTTTCACTCTTTTATTTTGGTTGGTAACTTGCAGGTGCAGTGTTTCTTTGCAGCCTTAAAGGCATTATCACGGAAAGAGGTGCATTATGGGGCATATGCAACATCAGAGCAGGTAGTGTTGGTTTCTTTTTCCCTTGGACTGAGGTGATGTGAATGACACAGATCGAAATGGGATACTTTTCAAGCCCAAACTGATAAAGTTATTCCTACTGTAATGTGGAAGTGTGTAGTTGGTCCTATGTAAGCGCTTTCTATACAACAAGAAATAAATTGCCTAGATGTGGGTTTTTTTGCAAATTAGTCCTGGTTTTGAGTGCATTCAACTTTCTCAACGTTCAGTTCTGAATGGCAGGCAGATGGGTTAGATTGATTATGGTAGTGAGGTGTCAAAGAATAAGATTCAAGGAAGATATAGAAACATGAGAATAATTTCGAATGGTTGTCCTAAGACCTTGTTTTAGTTGTCATGTGTGGATTCACTCGCATTGTAATTTTTCGTTTCCACCATCCCATTCAACTGCCAAGTAATTTAAATTTAGATTTGGAAGCTGGTTGTATTTTTTGTTTGTTAGGAGTGGGAGTAGTGCATGACTGCTACCCCTCTGCCTATCTATCTATTTATGCATGTTTGACTGGGTTGAGGGTGCCTATCTATCTATTTATGTATGTTTGACTGACAGGAGTGTGCTATTGGGTCATTTTCTGTTTTTTTTAATCTTAATTTGTTCTAAATGTCCTGGCCGTTTAATCTTTCCATTGATATAATGCAGGTCAATGCAGCTGGGGATCTTTGTGCTATATGTCAGGAGAAAATGCATGCCCCTATTTTGCTTCGATGCAAACACATATTTTGTGAAGATTGTGTATCAGAATGGTCAGTTTATGTTTGTGTCTTCTGTTTGTTAGTCGGCAACTGCTTTTATTGCACGCTCTTGCTGTTGTGGTCATTTCTGTTTAAGCTGACTTGTAAGTTTGTTTCCAGGTTTGAGAGGGAAAGGACATGCCCTTTGTGCAGAGCTTTGGTTAAGCCTGCAGATCTGAGATCATTTGGGGACGGTTCAACTAGTTTGCTGTTCCAGATATTTTAAAACTACCAACTGTAAAAAAATTGGGCGTTTTCCAGCCTTGAAGCTCTAAACACACTCCGAATGCCGCCTTTTGCTGGTCATCCTACCTACAGAGATATATGCGACTGTATTTGGCTCGGATTTTTCATTAGTTACTCAAGGGAATCATACAAAACCCTAGATGGAACTTGAGTTGGCGTCCATTTGTTTGTTGCATGGAGGGAAGTTGAATATATGTAATGGCTCTCCCAGACAGGAAGTTACACTGAGGACTAACAATATATGTCACTGTTTATTGGCAAAAATGAAAGCTTCCTTTTAATTGTACATATTTCAAGGCATACGAGCTCTTAAGCTTAAAACATGATCTGATTCTTACAACTGGTTTATTATTTTAGGTTTCTTGTGTTTGGTTTGAGGTTTATTTTTGATCTTATACCTACTGGTATCCCGAGGATGACATTAATTGGCAGCCCGGGTGGTGGAACGTCAGGTTTCGAATGCTTATCCAATTAGCGTATCATCCATACGCTTCTTTATTGATGGCATGCATACAAAATGTTCTTTCCAGCCTGCTTGTTTGGAGAATGTTATCACATCAGCATTCGGACAAAATTACTAACGGCACTAAATTGAATTCAATTCAGTTGTTTAGCATAAGTTAATTTGAGTTTAATTTAAGAGTTCCATTTTATTTTCATCTAATATCTATTATTTGTCAAATATTTCAAATCGGAACCAAAGTGAGCAGATTTGGAATCTATTTTTGGCATAATGAGTAGCAATACGTATAAATGATAAAAATATTATTATTATTCTTGTCTCCTGGATTTTTAAAACAATCCAATTTAAAATTTGATTCATATCAAACATTGAAATTGAATTCAATTCCTTTTTTCCAAAAACAATAGTAAACAAAGAAATTGATTTCATGATGAATTTATATCATAAATTATTAATGAATTGAATTCATTTCTAACTGAATTGATACTAAAGGGGTTGTAAAGGACAAGGTTAGACTTTGATCCAGCTAGACATTCCGAGCAACAAAAGCCGGTGACAATGAAGTCTCAGCTAAAACTGAAAAAAAATTTGCCAAAAAACGGATCTCATTTCCTCCTCCATTTAGCATGCATATTGTGTCAATGACTCACACTGTTACGTTTTGGACTAGATCCTGATTAATAAAAAATTGCAGTAACTTCACTTCACTTGGTCAAACTATTTTGATTCACAAAAATTTGGTGAAACTAGTTGCCAACTTGAAACTTGTTATCAGATGAGAAAAATCTGACTTTATTTGGCATAGCAAACTAAAAGCTGCATTCACAAGCCTCCAATCCAATTGAAAAACAAAAGAATTACATGCACAAAATAATAATTAATGCTTGCCCCCATTGGCAAAAGGGAAAAAAAAAATCACTTCTCCAAATCCTTCTTCCTATATCAAACACAAAACAAAGAATCAAAGAGAAGCAATGGAGCTACGCAAAACTTCTTTATGGCGAAGGACAGGAGGACCGGTCAATCAAGCATTTGTTGAGGATCCATTTGCCTTTTCCTGTTGACGACTCGGAGCAGCTTTTGTTTCTGCTTCCTTCTTCTCTGAGGATCCATTTGCATTTTCCTGTTGATGACTCGGAGCAGCTTTAGTTTCTGCTTCCTTCTTCTCTGGGATACTTGTAGCCTTTTCTTCTTTCTTATTTGGTGGGACATTTTTTGCCTTGTCATCCTCGGGTACTGAAATTGTTGGACAGGATTGGACATCATTCAATGGTGCCTCCTCCTGAATTTGTTCTAGAGGGCTAGGTACTTGACGGACTTCCCTTGTGGATGGTGGTGGGTTTGTAGATGCATTATTCTCAGAAGGCGAGGATGGAGACGTGGGTGAAGTTGGGGAACCATCAAGCATCCTTGAATAAGAGTGAACTTCTGCAAAATCGTCAATGCCTTCGTCCAAATACAATACATCTTGCATGGTAAGTTGGTGGTATTCAACAATTTCCCTTAGAAAACGGTTCTCACGTGCATATACAGAATTCTCGCGGGCCAGACGAGCCTTTTCAGCTAGAAGTGTCTCCAGTTGAAGGCGAATCTGATATCCCAAGTAACTAATTAACAGTTAGCTGATGAAACTGTATAAATTCAAATAGTGACAGTAACTACATGCTCATAACTGTGTCCTCCATTGCAAAAGCAAACATAGTTAGGATGTGAATTGGCAGGAAGTGAGGAAAATGTAATATCTTGAAGAATAAAGAGAGGTACAATCAACTACCAAAGGTTCAGACAAACTTCATGCATTTACTATATCAAAATCATTGCTGTATCAAAATATAGACAAAGTGTACATTACCAAGTCATCGTCCGCAGCATTTCCTCCCTTTTCACGACTCTCACGCAGAAGTTTATTCTCATCTTCTAACTGAGAGCATCTTTGTTTTGCAAAAGCCAGGTCTGCTTTAATTGTTTTCAGTTCCCGAAGAAGAAGTTTTGCTTTAGCAGCAGTTGCCATTGCAACCTGTGAACCAAAGTGAAAGCCAATTATTCATTTCACCTGCTAGGATACAATGACCACGCTCATCACACTTCTTCTCCATGCTAATTCTTTTGAGATGTAAAATGCTGATAACTTTCACTTGCTGTTGATGTAATTGCTTTTTTCTGTGTCTCTGACCAATTTATAGTAGTCTATAAAATCATCAGCGTAATTGCTTAGGGACACTTATATTACCCACCTATTAGAATAATTAAGGACAACTTGAAGTAAAGCTGAGAATTGTAATCTTAATGAATCCCCTCAAATTAAAACACTTAAAGCTTTGCACGTGAACCAGTAACCCACAATTACATAGTTGGCACCTTACGTCGCGAGATGCCTTCAGCTGATTCTCATGGTTCATTTGGTTCTTTGGCTGTGCAGGTTGCTGCCACGAGGTACTTCCGCCATGTTCTTGATTCTGCTCCTCAGCATTGGTTCCTTTTCGCCTAATTTGGTGTCTGATATCTGCAGTCCTATTTTCCATAATAGTACGACCTTCCTGCAAAAAACAACGATAGAGATGTTGAAGCATGACAATTTAAAGCTTAATTCAGTCCTTGCCGTAGGTACCCAATTCTTTGTTTAAGTAAAGCCAGAAAAATTCCAGTAATGCATCCTTCACCATTTTCTTCCTCAGGAACCGAAATCCGGAAAAGGGGAACTCGAGTCTCATGGGAAAATTTTACCATTACCATCAAAGCCTACTTGACAGAGACTAGCATCAACTACCTTTTTCTTCCAGTAAAGTCAATAACTTCCGCAGTAAAAGCTTAAATACATACCACACCAAATAGAGTTAAGAGCTTATCGCATGCAATGGAAAGGTAAGATTAGAAACAACACAGCTAATGAGTAATTATATCAAATAGGGAAGCAACCAACTGGAAGAAGGAAAAAGAAATAATAAACTACTAAACTGCACAGCTCTCATAATCAGCCATATTTGCAATCTCACCTCATAAGCCCTTTCAAAAGAATCGCCAATTTGATTGAGGGAAGTAGTGATCTTGTCCAAACCTTTCCTGAATGTTGGACTATCTATTCTTCTGAGGCCGTCAGGTCTTACTTGCTGCTGCGGTTGTTCAAACGGAGAAGAACACAGACAGGAAACTAACAGTTACAAAGACAAAAACTTTTCCTTGGAATTAAACTAAAAGGTTGTTTGTTTTGTTTGTGAAATCATATAATGTTAATATTACACTAACAGTAATGATAATAAGGACCTGGTCATTATCTGGCATCTGGAACCTGGGTGATGATCTTAGAGGCGCAACCCCTACTTGCGACACATTATCATCCTCTATGATCGATTTGGCTTTTCGAGCAAGCACATTCCAAAACCCCCTCGCATCCCTCCCTCCCGTTTCCTCGTACGCCCCAAACACCTACCAAACCAAACCAAAACAAACTTGTCTTAATCCATCCAATCTTATGATTTTCAACCAACTTATGTATCATAATACAATATTGTAATATCAGGCGTCTAAATACATAAGAGCGGATTGCGTAAAATGAGAGATCCAGAACTGGTACGTACCTTGGATCTCTGAGGGGCGGAATCGGCGGTGGTGGAGACGGAGGAAAGAGGGGAATCGCGGCGCTGACCGGAGGCTCTGATGGACTGAGCAGCCAGGGTAGCCGACGACGTCGTCGACGGAGAGAAGCTGTGGGACGCCGTGAGCTTACTCCTGGTGGTGGTGGTGGTGGTGGAGGTGCTTGAAACGTCATCGTCCTTGTCCGGTCTGTGATAAATCTCCTCTTTGAAGGTGGATGCTTTCGTTATTCCCTGCCTTCTCCTGTAAGCCATATCTTCACGTCTTCTTCTTCTCTCTTATTATTATTATTGCTATTATTATTATTATTATTATTATTATTATTATTATTATGGGTATGATGATGATGATTGGTTTTGGCGCAGGAGGACCGTTTTGGCGGTTACAGCGCCACCGTAACTAACAAACGGCCACCAATATGGGGAGGAGGGGGTGCAGGTAACGGGAAGGGAAAGAAAGAAAGAAAAAGAAGAAGAGGAAAGGAAAGAGGGAAGAAAAAAAAATGTACCATAACCACCAGAATACAAATAATACGATCCTTCCTCTCCTCTGTTTTGGATTTGTCTAACGAACTTTTCCCTGTTTTTATTGCGGGTTATATAAAGAAATGATAGAGTGACAGCTGGTGCTGCGGCTGGTGCATGCTTTTGAACCTCTTCCTTCCCCCAGGTTTATTTATTTCCTGTTTTGGACTTTGCCTTTAGTATTATTTTAACTTCAATAATTTTAAAAATAAATTAATAAAAAAAAGCTCCGACATTTGGTCCAATTCATACAATACAAGTTTGCAACTGAGGATAAATAATTAAGGATGATCATATTATAGGGTGGGGGTACCATATAGGTATACTGATTTAGTGTGTTTATCTATTTCCTAAATTATAGGCATTAAATTAGAAAAATAGATAAGACTCTACAAGAAGAGGAGGGAGCTTAATTAAAAGTATTTTGTGCAGTTTAGAAAGACAATATAATGTATTTTTCTTCAATATTTACATTATAATTTCAAGAATTGAAGCAAAAACTTGAGTTTGATGATGAATTAAACCATTTGTAACGATTACAAAGAATCAGAAGATAGAACCCAGATTTATGTTATGAAATATTTTTATTTAATAGTTTTAGTTATCTTTTGATATGCTTGAAGGAGTTAATTGAGATACTTTTAATATAGTTTTTAACGGTGTAATCATTGAAATTCATCAAAAAAAATAAAAAGGTGTAATTATTGAAGGACTAAGATGGAAACATATGAATGATTATTTGGGAACCCATTTCGAAATTTCCTGTTTCCCATATAAAGACGTGGGGCTTGTCACAACTCACTTGCAAATGATGATTCCTCTTCATGGGACAGCTCAGGAATGAAGGGCAATAAGCCTTTACGTCTCCATCCAACACTTTGTATTTCATGCGTCTTCTCTGTGAATTTTATCAACTTTGGTTCTAGACATGAAGCACAATACCGTATAGGAGTATCATAAAATATTAAGATAGCTACGTCTTAAACATGAAGCCACATTTGATCCCCTAAAGAAAATATGATCACATTCAGAGTTGTTGAATCAGTATTCCCTAAATCCCATTTCTTCAATTATCGTTTTCTTCTCAAAACCATTTAGTGCGAGCCATTTTAAATTCACTTTACAATTTTATTATATGAACCAAAATGTTCTAATAACACATAAATAATATGTAATAGTACCCACTTTCCTATTCAATTATTTCTCCTTGGTAGCAATTTCCTGTCTAGTCCACCTCTTTGAAGAAAGTATGCCTCTGAATATGCATTGGAAGAAAAACCATAGTTCTCAATAAGGAAATGGTTCGCTCAGCGAATCATTTTTTCAGAGCGAAGAGATGTTTTTCTGAATGCAATGAAGTACATGCATGTACAAATTCAAAAAGCTACGTTGCTGTAATTTGGTGAGTAAATGCCTAACACTGGGTTGAAGTCATCCCAGGTTCAAATCCAGACAGGGAGCTTGTGGATTTGGGAATTCTAAGTTTGGCATGATAACAAGAAAGAAAAATGTACAAGTCAAAAGGAGGTAGCAGTTTGGCTTGCTAATGTACGTTAGGTTTCTTACAGCTGAAGGGCCAACTTACTCCGCCTTGTCTCCAGGGAGGAACGTGGGTGGTTTTCATTGCAGATTTCACCCATTCTACCCAGATAAGGTGCCTGCATGCCTGAACCTGAGGCCTGCAAGAAATGACCCTGTCGCAAACAATTTATCTGATCAAGCCGTGTCTTTAAGAATGGCAGATTGAAGACATAAGAGGAGCCTGGTGTCCAGGGTTCACTTGATTCCCAGTCTGTCTTAGATGAATCACTCAATCCATGCGTTGGCCTTTGCCTAGGTGTAGCTTGATTCTCATCCATCAGAAACCTTGAATTCGGGTTATACATGGAGTTTTTAGTTTGATCAAAACTCAACATGCCGTTGGCTTGGAGGGGCCATGAAGATGTTGGAAAGTTACTATTGCCAGTTAACCTGAAACCCAAGGGCCTTGCATGAGGCTCCTTGAACACTGAATCCGATGACCACGATGCGTTGTCGATTCTAATCTTCTCCAATTTACACGACGTTGATTTGTAGTCCTTGTTACCTAAAGTAGCTTCTGGAAAACTGTGTTTTCCAGCATCAGCAGTGGATGAAAATGAGACCAACTGACTACCAATGACTTGTTTCTGCTTAAACATGCTACTTTGGGAAACAACTGAAGCATCCATCATATTCCAGCTATGGGTTTCTGCTCTAACTTCACCAACAGAATTTCTATCCTTGATACTTGGAACTGCTGTCACTGAAGTGCTACAAATTCCCATTTCGTTACAAACATAAGCTCTTTCTTGTATGCCAGCCATGTGCATTTCCACTTTGTCATTGCCATTTAAATTTGGAGGTAACCATTGGATAGCGGTGGATGGCAGATGATGTTGGGAGCTGTAAACAGGAGTCAGGAACTTTGCAGGATCAGCTTGCCATTCATTCAATTTGCGTTCGGCAATTCTTTGGGCTACTGGTCCCAAATCTTTAACAAATGACATCAAACTTTTACGATATCCACTTTCCTGCTGATTTAGCTGCAGAAAGTGAGAAAAACAAATTATCAGCACTCGTTTGGTAACTTTGGAGTTCCATAACGCCACTAGACATAGATTGAAGCCATGAATTTCTCTTACCTTGACAAGAAGTTTTGGACTATCATACATTGTTGAAAGAATTGAATCATTCTCACTGAGGAAGGACATCCAAGATTTATATGTGGAACGCCTGTCTACTTCAAAAGAACTTGATACTCCACCACCTGATGAAGAAGCACAGACAAAATTTCATATAAATCTCTCTGCATTTCATTTCTTTCTGACAGGAATACAAGGGCCCTGTCCATTTAATCTCAGACACCAAGTTTTGAAAATTTGCTTCCAGTACAGGCTAAGAATTCACTAAGAATGTCAAATATTCTCTTTGAAAAACATGAATAATGTGTCTTAAGATAAAGGAGATGATCATTTAGCTTCTTGTAATGAATCACAAGGATCTAAGGAATGAAAACCACAAATATGCATGGTCCTTGCATTTAGAACCAAAAGAAGGATGCAACGTTGTTTCCTGTTAGTTCTAATTCAGAATGAGCATATTAGTAAAATTTAAATGATAGACAGCCCACATAAATATAGAGCTCCTTTATACGTGGCCTAACTGATAATATCTTCACTGAAAAATTCTGAATTTACCAAGGTCATCAAAACAGTGTATCTTGGTAAATGTACATATCTCCATCAAAGCAATATTCTGAAGAAATCAAGTTTTAGAAAGTGAACAAGAACTTTGTTCGTACCAAAAAGAACGTCATTATCTTTGGCATCATAACAACTGCCAGTTCCTGAGCACCTGGGGTTTGATTGGACAAGTCTTAAATTTGACAAACCACTCGCTGAAAGTGGTTTGAGTTTTGGCGAAATATTCACTGCTGTGATACCAGGCCTTGAATTTGAGGCAAGCTTATGAGATGAGCTACAAGAAGAACTCTTTGCTTCACTTTGGGGCCTTCTACCACTTCTCCGTCTCATCCCCGAAAATTCCATTTCAAAGTTATCAGGATCAGTTTTAAGAACATGAAAAACCTTCTTAGCCAGTTCATCTATGGCACGTGCCTATAGTGAATCAAGGTTAGTTAGAGGACACAAAAAAATCTTATCATGACAGAGAATCCCCAGAATAATACTGCAGAATACTACTTAAGCACTTGGAGTGGTTTGATGACAATACCTGTCTGAAATAAACGGTAGAAGTGGAATTAAAATGCATTGCGTTTCTGGTTATTAGAAATACATCATACTGCAAAATTGTAAAACCAAAAACACTTAGCAAGCTAGTCAAATGTCTCACCATCAGCACTAGAAAAGATATTTGTCTGCAAAACTAAAACCGGAGAACTAGTACATAAAGGAGCAAACCTCGAATTCCTCAAGGCTATTGTACATTCCCTCATGAAGTTTGGCCCTCATGGTGCCAAAGTCCATAGGTTCTTTGATGATCTCATAGTAGTCCTCAACCTTGTTACAGCCAAAAATCTCATCAATGTAATGCATGAGCAAGTGAAATACATTCAAGGTGCATTAGTAGGAAATCACCATGTGAAAATACCAACCTCCTCTGGATCAACTGGTTCTGCAAAAATTTCATGGGTATCTCTCCTAAGAAAAAAAAAAAAGAATTTACACAGAGGAAGAAAGAATGCAATAGGAATTTACTGATGCAAGTTTCCTCAAGTACACTTCCTTAGGAGTACATACCTCTGCAATGTGTCAATGACCAGCTCAAGTATGCGTTTTTCTGGCATCCGTGATGTGCAGGGTATGCTAGATTGTTGAACTGACAAAGAAGATACCTGAGTAATGAATGAAGAAAATGATAGATTTCAAATGCACGAATTGAATGGACAAAGGGTAATAACCTGCAGAGGTAGCGCGATCCTCATATTTTTGGCTATCTTTACTGCAGAAACCAGCTTCATCTGGAGCAACTTGGAAGAAAAAATACCATGATTATATAACTGAATTCTGAAACGGTCGACCTACAATCACATGTTGCAAGGGAGCAAAATGCTCACCAGTATCAACTGGATGATCTTCATAACTTTGGTGTCTGCTGTCCTCTGCATCACTAGAGTCGTAATCCTGCAACACAACATTAGAATCCCTCAACTAAATAAACACAAGCAGCCGACCAAGAAGTATGGAATAGACTAGTGTTAGTGCATCGTGACTTCTCAGCCATCAACAAGTACACCAAGTGGAAAACCAAAACTAGACACTGAAAGAGGTCATCTAAAAAGGGGGATTCAAAAGTAGTCATGACTAATGATGAATGGTCCGAACTGCAATTAAGTCAAAAGATTAGCAGCATTACATTTGCTCGGTCAACTGGCCGACATCCCAACACTAACATTATTAAAAAAAGCTGCTGGCACCCGAGGAATCAACTTAGTCGTCCGCTTTTATCAATCCCTACCTTTTAAAACCCTCATCAACCAAGAGATCCAAATGAAAGTACACCAAGAAAACAACAAAATTGCTGGAAAAAAAATTCACAACCACCAGAAAAGCGCCAAAAGGGGGAGTAGAAGAAAATAAAAAGAAAGAGGGGAAAGGGAAAGCAAGAAAGACAGAACCAAAACCTCTTGAGCATTGGGACTAGTAGCCACATCCTGAAGTGGTCTGAGCTTCCTCTTTTTCCTGGCCCTTGTCCTGGATGCAGGCCCCTCGGGATGGTACTGCTCCTTTTGCTGCTCTTTGCGCTGTACAGTAGCAGCAAGTACAGGCCTAGCTGTGGTATTACTGCTCCTACTCTTACTACACCTACTTTGTTTTGGAGGGGTCCTCCTCCCTGGCTTATCCTTCCACGCAACCAATGCAGATATCCTGGGACTCCTCCTCTGTCCTTCTCTCCATATCTTCCGCATTTCTACTTTTCTAACCGCAACAATCAGAAAATTAAATCAAAAATAAAAATAAAGAAAATAAAAACCCACATTATTCACATTCACATCACATGGGTCTTCTCTTGTTTTTATTTCTTTTCCTACTTGCATCTCAGACAAACTAATAAAGAATGTGTCTTGTCATTGAAAATGCCTGGGAGCAGAAACACCAGGAAGGGACAAAAGAGAAAACACCCACCTGCACATTCCCATGAACTTTGGAAACAAACATAACCCAGATGTCCCCCCTTTTTTTTTCTTTTGTCTCTCCGGTTAAATGTGAAATCCCGGGGACACTGAGCTGATTAGCTGAGCTTTATAGAAACAACAAAGGCATAATGAGGAAAAAAATAATGTGGGTTGCCTGATGCGGGTTTTACATTGAAGAGGTACAGCTAGCAATTGGCTATGTTTGCCGTTTTAAGAGAGATATGGGAAATGGCAAGTAAAGAAAATGCTTAAAACCCACCACACCCCTCTTAATTGCTCTTGCCTTTTTTTACTAAGTTTGGATAGTCTAGGGTCTTACAATATTCTAAGCAGAAGTAAAGGAAACATCTCAAAATGTTTGGTATTAGAGAGTGGATTAAGAATGCTATTTGACAAATAAGGAATAAAGTTAGGGAGTAGAGAGTGGATGACAGAGACAGAATGCTTAAGGAAGGGAAGGGTTTTAGCAATTATAAAGGTTGAAATTTGCAGAGTCTGTGCACTGCAATGCACTCTGGGAGCTGACACAGTACAGATCACAACCGGACAAGAAACGAATCCGCTAAAGCGACCTCTCTCACTCTTTGCTTTCTTTTTGTTTTTTTCTTTCTTTTTTGTTTGTCCGTTTCATGATTTCCCAAGAATTATTTTGTTTTTCGTCCCGTCTTTTGGTTTGATAATAATAATGGGCCAAAATTTGATGGCCCATTTTTATCTATTGGGTCTCTAGGCCTGCTTCCAGCGCCATATTATCATATTATTATTAATTACTGATATATATTCTTTATTTGGGAGGATATGGGACCTTTTCAAATAAAGAAAAAATAATAAAAAAAATCATTGAAGATTTGTAGTTCTCTTGCTTTTTTTGGATTTTTTTCACTTACAAATTTTGAAAACAAAAAATATGAATAAGTAGTGGGACAAAAATTGGTAAACCCAACGCTTACCATATAATTGATCAGAAAAGCCAAGGGAGAGCTTGATAAATTGCATTGTTTAAAAAGGTTCATTGATTCCAACTCGCCTGGTCTTTTAAAACAAATTGAATCAAACGAGTTAATAATGGTAATCTTCTAATTATGAATAATCTTGTTAAGGATGAAGAGTACGTGAAAACATACTAGTACTGGCGTGATAAGATATTAAGTACAATTGATCATGACCATCGACAATAAAAAAGGACACCAGCATTGTCTGTCCTCCATTGTGCGAGGACAGCCTTGTAAGCATCAAGCTCTTCCCGTTCCTCTTGGGTGACCTGAGGGGGCTGCAGGAATTTCATCTTGTGCAGCCACTGGATTCGCATGCTATAGCACTGTTGGATAGACTGGGAAATTCTCTACAGCGGTCAATTCGCACAACTTGTGCCAATAGGAAGAACAAGCGGTCTCTGTGCTTCATAAGCCAGAGACATAAACCACAAAAACAACTACAACTTCCACCACCGCCTCCGTTACCTTTGCCGCCGCTGTTGTTATGAGCAAGACGGTCATCCATAAACATGCAAGGAGGGAAGGCCTTAAGTGGAAGGCTTCACATCTCCACCACCGCCTCCGTTACCTTTGCCGCCGCTGTCGTTATGAGCAAGACGATCATCCATAAACATGCAAGGAGGGAAGGCCTTAAGTGGAAGGCTTCACATCTCCAAGATCCAATGCATCAAATGGTAAGGCCTTAAGTGGAAGGCTTCACATCTCCAAGATCTAGTGCATCAAATGGTAACATCCGAGCAATGACACATTAAGGTAAGGTAGCATCCCAAATCATGGCGATGTGGTCCGAGGGAACCGTGATGTTTAGATGCATACAAGGGAAACCCTGGATGCGAAGAGGGCTTGAATGCATTGGATCTTGGAGATGCGAAGCCTTCCACATCTTAGGGATGATCTTCATTATGGACGTGTTGTTACCCTAAATGGAGGTGTTTAGATAATGATACCCTACAAAACTCTAAAGCCAAACACACGTCCATACAAAATGGTGATTAGGTTGACGACTGAGGTTTTTTTGGTATACTTGGACGAACCATCAAACATAGGATTTTTTATGGGCTGAAGTTAAAAAATTTAGCCCAACCTAAGGTCACTGCCAGGCTCTAGCAGGTAGGCTATGGAGGTTGTTTCTTTTTCACTTGTGCGGAAAATTTTCTTGATATCTTATGCCTGGCCCGGATCTAGGTAGAATAGGGGGAACAATCCTAACTCTTTAGTTATTGTGTTGGGCTTCATGTACGTAAAATCCAGAGTCATTGCCGATTTGGCCCGAGCAGCACCATTAGAATCAACAATGGGGGAGGAGGAAGAAACCGCAGCAGCCGCCATGAGCAAGGACAAGAAAAAAGAAAGAAACAAAATTGTAGGATATAGAAAATTCACTCACAACACACAAACTTTTATACACAATTGACTAGGCAACACCTCGGTGCCCCTCACTGTAGCTATACCCTTGGTGTTTTTCTCATAATTGATATTTTGTGACACAAATAATAAAATCATAACACACTTATTTATAAGGACTCTGACTTAACGGACAAGACATAACTCCTAAACCGAACTGGACTTGAACTCTTAAAACCCAATAACATAAAAACTACTACACCGAATAAAATTAGCTTAGTTTAATATTCAACAATAAAATCAAAACAATGGTGTAGAAAGGAAAGAGGAGAACCACGAGAATTTTCTGAAGGAAATGATGTTAGAAGAACTAAACTTTTGTTGGGGAAATTTTTGATCGAGAAGCTTTCGCGTTATTTATTATTATTTTTTTAATTTACAAACATGCTACTGGAACAAATTCAAATTCATTGAAGATTGTGGTACCTGTGTTTCTTTTTCATCAATATTATCCATATTTTATTTATTTGAAGTGATAAACCCTAATTTCCAAATTTCAATACTAAATTAAAGGTATTACCTGCAGCCAAAGACTATTCGTAATGCGATGTCATCTCTTTTGGTATTTATCCAATCAAGGGGTCATGGGTTGGATGCTAAAGAATCGTTAGTATTGGGTAGTTTTGAGGATTAAATTGGAAAAAAAAAGCGCTAGCTATTATAAAACGTGTTTGATGTGGATGTAATTGTGAGACTATTATACCTACCCCTCACTCTGTATTTTGCTATATATTGGATGAAGAAATAAAGAAAGAATAGAGAACACGAGCAAAACGCAGCTTGGCTCTTCCCGTCCTTCTTCCATTTTCCTCTCATCTTCCACACCATCTTCATCAAATCTTCCCATTAAAACACTCTATTCACAACACGTTATCAGCACGATCGTTTCTACCAAACAAAGAAAAAAAAAACCAGGAGAGCATGAAGAAGAACTGAAACAGAAGGAAGGAAAAACACTGAAAAAAAAAAAAACCCAGAACGCCTCTGCCACTATTCACTCGAGACACTCCAGGCCGCCGTGCATGACACCGACGCCACCAGCGTCTTCCCCGTGACGTCGCCGACCTGTAGCCGCTGTCCCCTTCTCCTTCCGCCGCGAGATGCGCCGCCGGCAAGCTTCGACCCGTTGAGGACCCGGCAGATCTCCTTCCACCTCCTGCCGACGAGCTCTCGCCTTTTCCCGCCGCCATCCCGTGTCGTCGCGCCGCTGCAGTGCTCGCGACCTCCTCCCACGACCGTCCTTCCACCTGTCTCGCCGCTATCACCATGGAAACTTGCGGGTTGAGCTCGACCCGGGTTGCAGACCCGTTTTAACGGACAGGTCACGACCTAGGTTGAAGATGACCCGTTGGTTGACGAGTCTGACCCGGATGGGTCGGGCTGACCCGACGGGTCGCGGGCCTGGATTCGCCTGGGCCTGAATTTTCGTCCTGGGCTTGCACAGTGCACAAACCTGGGCCGACACTGTTTCGGCCCAATCCAGCAAAAAAAAACTGGGCTGGTACTGTTTACGGCCCAGCCCGTCAAAAAAAACAAACCGAAAAAAAAAGGGAGGAAGAAAGAGAGAAAATTAAAAAAAATGTGGAGAGAAATGTAAAAAAAAAAAAGGTAGAATTTAAATTGCTGAAAGATTTATCGAGTAAGCATACCCTCTGTTATAGTATTCAATATTGGCCGGCTAAGCTGCCTTATCTATTTGTTGGCCGGCTAAGCCGCCTTGTTTCATTTTTTGGTCGGCTAAGCCGCCTTTTTATTACAAATGGGCTCATAAAAGGCCCATTGCTTTTAATTTTTGGTTATTGGGCTATGAAAAGGCCCATTATATTTATTTTCTTATTTTAATTTACGTTCTGATTGGGCTATTAAAAGGCTCACTGTATTTATATTTCTTGTTTTTAATTTTCTTTATGTTTTACTTGGGCTCATACAAGGCCTGAAACGCCCGTGTCCCAATTTGTTAATAAAAAGTAGAATTTAAATATAAAATGACTAATTTACCCTTATCATTCCCGCGACACGGAAATAAAATCAACTGAAACACCGTATCCCAAATTATCCATTAGATTAATTATATCATGTGAAGTGGCCAAAATGCCCTTCTCCCCCGGGATACAATAAAATCAAGAAAAATCATTAATTATACAATATAAAGACAATACAGTATATCAAATAGAGTATGCAGCGGAAGACAAATACATAATCAAATATGAAAGCAGTGCACCCTATGGATCCGACCCGAGGAGGAAAGCACCGTCACCTGCTGATATGCTCTTCTGATCATCGATCAGCTGACCTGTGTAACACTGTGAGGGGGTGAGACCAACCACTGTCTCACCGCAGACAAATAAACCAATAATATACAATACAAATCAACTACAATTACACCGGCATCAAACAACAACAACCTCAATACACAGAGCAAGACATCATCAGACTACATACCATCACTTGTCATTACTTATATTATTATTTCTGTTACTAGGTTTTAGTATTTATTAGGGCCCTCTACTGTGTGCGTCGAGCTCGGTCCCATCTCATGAGACAACCAGGCAGAGCCCAAATAAACCAGGCACGAAGCCCAAACATATCCATAGAGAGAGAGAGAGACAGAGAGAAAGAGGGAGATAGAAAGGGGGAGGTAGAAAGAGGGAGATAGAACCGTCGCCTCGCACAAGCCCGAGCTTGCTCCTGCAAACAACGACGGCAACGACGTGAAGGTGGAGAAACTCGACGACCCTCGGCGGCGAAGCAAGGAGCAGCGAGGGAGCAACCTCGTCGCCTCCCCGGGTCCAAGAACAGGTACCCGTCGCGTGACGTCTCTCCTTGGCCAGTCTTCCTCCCTTTGATGCTGTAACGGCGACGTGAGTGCAGCGTCGGCAGCAGATCGAAGAGGAAGAGGATAGATGTTGGTGGCAGCGTGAGTGAGGTGAAACAGGGAGAGAGTAAGAGAGAAAAATTGAGAAAGAGAGGGAATGGGAGCGTGGAGGCGGCCGGGAGAGAAAAGGGAAGAGAAGAGAAAGAATGGAGAAAGAGGGAAGGAAAAAGAAAAGAAGAGAGGGCTAGGGTTTGGCCGGCCTAGCCAAAACGACGTCGTTTCGTTTTGGCTTAGGCGCGGTCAACCCGCCCTGGCCAGTCAACATTTTTTTTTTCCTATCCCAAAACTACGTAGTTTCGACCCAAACTACTATAAACTCCGCGTCAAGCCCCGAGACACATTTACTCCAACAAAACCCGAACCAAGGACAAATTCCGACTTAAAAATTTATATTTCCAAGGAAAATAAATTGACTTCCTTAACCTGAATACCGAAAATTTTGCAAGGATAAAATTGGAATTAAATACCGAAAATTTTGAAAATTCCGAAAAAAGTCAATTAACGAAATTCGGGGCGTTACAGTTCTACCCCACTTAACAAAATTTCGTCCTCGAAATTTGAAGATAAGTTAAGCAACCAAGTGCTTAGCTGACACTGACAAGTGTCACCCGGTATCAAAATACCGTCGGCCAAACCACCAAGTAGAACCATCATGTCCATCAGATACATTTCCAAGCAAGAACTCCAATATACCCAAGTCAATCATCGACTTAGTCTAACATGATCAATAGATCATAAGATCAAAGCTCTAAACAAAGAATCTTATCCAATCATAATCAACAATATTAATACCAGAATCCATAAACCGTTTCATTTATCATCAATCAACCAAAACATATCCAATCTTTTAACCCATAACACATATCCTCTAACACAGAACCCCAAGTTGTTACCTAAGTAACAAGATCATCACTCCCATTGCGAATACCTCAAGTCCAAAAATCCATAATCTATCACATGTTTCGAACCTCAAGTATTTCCTTTATCACACACCAATTCAGCCAAAATCGTATATAACCTTGATCAAACCTTAGGCACTAGAAAACGAACATTACCCAAAAAAATCATACTTATAACTCTATACCTTGGATTCCTTAAGACCTAAACATCCCTACATACTCATATTCATGAATCTAACTCTCGAACCATAACCACCACGATCATCATAATGATTTTGATAAAGAACCTAAAACATCAATGTATATCTCATGACGTAACTTAACAAACTAGCAACTAAATCACAGTACTCGAGATCACCTCAAAAGAATCAAACCTCAATATGAACATACTATCAGCGTTGCCTTCCAACACAAGGACTATAACCTCAACAGAAATTCATGATCCAACCTTTTTACCACAATCACCATTAATATCCCCAAACTCATCAAGGTTAAGTACCTCAAGTATCACAAAAAGATTTTTCCCCCAAATATACCATT
Organism: Turnera subulata; assembly: GCA_028386065.3. Classification (NCBI taxonomy): domain Eukaryota; kingdom Viridiplantae; phylum Streptophyta; class Magnoliopsida; order Malpighiales; family Passifloraceae; genus Turnera; species Turnera subulata. Next base: position 589,926 of record JAKUCV010005122.1, on the reverse strand, counting down.
AGATCAACCTCAATTTAATTTCGAAAGTTATCAGCTCGAACTCCGAACAAGAATCAATCCACATAGAAAATTCATAAGCAAATTCAATTCCTCAAGCTCATCGAATCAAACCACAAAAACATGATCACCAAGATCACGAGAATCATATCCACAAGTATCATATCAGATCATCTCTTAATAGATGTAAACTCCAAAACAAAACCGATGGTTCTTACTTGCATTGGCCAGTTCGTCACAGACAAGGAACATAAACCAGGAATCAAGAGTCTACTCCGACCCTAATAGATCAGTGGATAAACCACAAAATAAACTTTACCACAACCTAAGCCGTAGAAGCAAGCATACCAATTCAATGACAATACCGGGTCACTTTGACCCTCAGCAGGTGCGTGTCCTCCACCGGATCCATAGTACGACTCACTATATGAATGCATCTGACAATGCAACAAACGACTCAAAAAGAGCAGACTTATGCACATAAGAACACAAAGCTTATTAACACATCCCAAAAGATCTACAGCCCGCTCCGCTACCAACTGAAATGCCCGTGTCCCAATTTGTTAATAAAAAGTAGAATTTAAATATAAAATGACTAATTTACCCTTATCATTCCCGGGACAAGGAAATAAAATCAACTGAAACACCGTATCCTAAATTATCCATTAGATTAATTATATCATGTGAAGTGGCCAAAATGCCCTTCTCCCCCGGGATACAATAAAATCAAGAAAAATCATTAATTATACAATATAAAGACAATACAGTATATCAAATAGAGTATGCAGCAGAAGACAAATACATAATCAAATATGAAAGCAGTGCACCCTATGGTTCCGACCCGAGGAGGAAAGCACCGCCACCTGCTGATATGCTCTTCTGATCATCGATCAGCTAACCTGTGTAACACTGTGAGGGGGTGAGACCAACCACTGTCTCACCGCAGACAAATAAACCAATAATATACAATACAAATCAACTACAATTACACCGGCATCAAACAACAACAACCTCAATACACAGAGCAAGACATCATCAGACTACATACCATCACTTGTCATTACTTATATTATTATCTCTGTTACTAGGTTTTAGTATTTATTAGGGCCCTCTACTGTGTGCGTCGAGCTCGGTCCCGTCTCATGAGACAACCAGGCATAGCCCAAATAAACCAGGCACGAAGCCCAAACATATCCATAGAGAGAGAGAGAGACAGAGAGAAAGAGGGAGATAGAAAGGGGGAGGTAGAAAGAGGGAGATAGAACCGGCCATCACAGGCCCACATGCAAACCCGCATGCTATCCTGAGGGGTATTACTTCCCGCTCGAACCAACCGGTCAACAGCCCCACAGTAGAATTATTGTAATTTGTTATTCTCGATTATGCATAAAGAGTTTTGCCAAACATTATTATCAAACAGGTTGTGTGGATCTAATAACTTATTTTCAAATCCGGGCCTCCAGCCCTCAGTCCACCACACAAACCACAAGTCTATATCTCATGTGTTTTAACATCACATTACATGTCATGCTTGACAGGCACAAAACATCACATCGGACAACATGTCACAAAATCAGGCACACCACAGCATAGGTATCATCAACATAATACACTTGCAAATAGCAACATCAGCACATCAGACAAGCATGCATACAGCATTCAAGACCAACAATTAATACCACGTTATATACCAATAGAATTAACCGAGCATTGTAGGCAGTAATGCATACAAAGGTTTATATGTCCTCACCTGGACCATATTAATTGTCTCGAAAGCCGAAGCCTCGTTCCGCCTCAACAACCTCATGTCCATAACCTCCTATGAACATATATACCATATAAGATATTTATTCACGAAAATCAAATCAAATACATGCCAATGATATCGTCTTAAGCTTTAATCGTACACTAGGCCCGTTACAAAGAAACCCAGGTCTAAACCCAAAATTCAAATCCAATTTATACCTGGGCCTAAGGCCCACATCATAAAAAAAAAACCCTTTGGGCCTAAAGCCCATCTTAAAATAATATCCATTTATTCAATCGGACTTGAAGCCCATTATCAATATCAATTATCAGTTTAGTTAACCATTGGGCCTAAAGCCCATACATTCTTGACATGACATAATTGGCCTGAACCCGACCCATCCTCATAATCACATCAAACTGAACTCCCGAGCCAAACTTCCCGACCTAACGGTACTATGCGCGTCGGGCATGTCCCCGGCCACGCCACTCTACTCGCCACACTCGGTATCCACTATTCCGTTTTTTTCAATACATCAATGCATCATGTACATGTACAAAACCAAATAATAACATCACTGGGAAGTTACCATTTAACGCCGGACTCTCTTTGCTACACGCCGGAACATTCACCGAAGTCCAAAAGACGAACCCACATTTCCGAAACCTGCTGCCCAAAACCGGATCCATCACAACTCCAAAACCGATTCTCGTACCCGCACCCTCACTGCCCGACAACACTAAACTGCCAAAACCAAGCATCAATACACATCATTCAATCCCAACGTCACAGCAACTATAGAACCACAAAACGAAACAAATGCAAAAGGAGGTGCCGGGAAACCTTACCGGAAACAAAAGGACCTGTCCTTACTGGATTTAAAACCCAGGAAATCTGGATTTCCACTGCAAGTCATCCACCAACCACAACCGACCAGCAAACCGCGTCGCCCGGCACCACCGCATCTGCCCAGCAACCGCACACAGACCCGCCACCACAAAATCCCAATCAAGTTAGAACCAGCAACCATAACAACGAATCAGAGAAGGGATAAGGGAGTCGGCTTACCCGACTAGGCAACGACGGCAACGCGAAACCCAGTAATGTCCGGTCGTTAACGAACCCAGACTCGCCACCAACAACTCTACCAGCAACCCCGGTCAACAAAATCACGCACCAAAACGAGTTGCCATCAACGATAAACTCAAAACCGGAGATAAAAAGAAAGCAAAAAGAGAAGAGAGGAGAGGGCGGCATTTACCCGTCATACATCCACAAACACCGCTGCCGTCCACTATGAGCTCACCACTACCCGGTCATCATAGACCCGACCACCGACCACAGCACAAGAGCACACTGCAGAACCCATCGCCGTTCACGGCGGCAGTGACAACAACCCCATCGCGAACCGCCGTCCCCTCGCACAAGCCCGAGCTTGCTCCTGCAAACAACGGCGGCAACGACGTGAAGGTGGAGAAACTCGACGACCCTCGGCGGCGAAGCAAGGAGCAGCGAGGGAGCAACCTCGTCGCCTCCCCGGGTCCAAGAACAGGTACCCGTCGCGTGACGTCTCTCCCTGGCCGGTCTTCCTCCCTTTGATGCTGTAACGACGACGTGAGTGCAGCGTCGGCAGCAGATCGAAGAGGAAGAGGATAGATGTTGGTGGCGGCGTGAGTGAGGTGAAACAGGGAGAGAGTAAGAGAGAAAAATTGAGAAAGAGAGGGAATGGGAGCGTGGAGGCGGCCGGGAGAGAAAAGGGAAGAGAAGAGAAAGAATGGAGAAAGAGGGAAGGAAAAAGAAAAGAAGAGAGGGCTAGGGTTTGGCCGGCCTAGCCAAAACGAACGTCGTTTCGTTTTGGCTTAGGCGCGGTCAACCCGCCCTGGCCAGTCAACATTTTTTTTTTTTCCTATCCCAAAACTACGTAGTTTCGACCCAAACTACTATAAACTCCGCGTCAAGCCCCGAGACACATTTACTCCAACAAAACCCGAACCAAGGACAAATTCCGACTTAAAAATTTATATTTCCAAGGAAAATAAATTGACTTCCTTAACCTGAATACCGAAAATTTTGCAAGGATAAAATTGGAATTAAATACCGAAAATTTTGAAAATTTCGAAAAAAGTCAATTAACGAAATTCGGGGCGTTACAAGGCCCATCAATTTCAATTTTCTGTCAATTATATTGGGATAATTAATAAAAGCCCCTGTTTATTTTTTTTAATTAAGTCTTTTAATTATGTTATTTGATTTTGGACCCTCAAAATTTCCAGAAGAAATTTATCATGGGCATTAAATAGTTTGGAACACTAAATGAAAGAGTCTAGAAGACTAAAAAATGCACCAAAGACCGGAAGTCTTACTGCCAAAAGGTCCTGCAAATCTTTATTTGACCACCAGAAGTTAGACTTTGACTGACCACCAGAAGATGGTTACTCTCACGAAATTTAAATACAAGTGTACGCACCTGAAGCAAATGTGTGTCCCTGAAGGACAAATGTAATGTTGATGATACCATAATTGGTCAAGATAACGACCACGATATTGAGATATTATTCTTGCTTACCCTGACGGTGCAAGTTTGACATATATTGATTAATTTAATTTTTATGTTTAGTTTTATTATTTTTGTTATATTTATTACCTTATGTTTATCTTTATTGCTGCCTAATTCTTTTATGTACATGGATTTGTCGTTTCTCGAATAATGACCCGGGCATTTGTTCTGAAGACAATGCAATGATATATTCCGAAATTAATAAACGGAAATTATCCATATAAAAGTCAACTAATCCGCTCCAGAAGAGCATGGGTTTTTAATGTGCTCCTGAAGAGCAATATTTTACCTACCCAAAAATGCAACAGAATTCAAGGGGGAGAGGAAAACTGTATGTGAATACTATTGCATACCTATACTGTGAAGAACACAAGTGTAACTATGATCTAGAAGATCATATAATTACGCTCTGGAAGAGCATAAACTCCTGAAGAGTACAAAATATTCTTGTTTACAGTAATTAAAGGAATTTGTTACGGATCCATTAAATCGATTCTGCTCCATTTCCTGAAGTGAATGAGACAGTTAGTTATGATTGTGCCTGTTGCCAAGGATATGGAAGGAATTATTATGACCATAAAGATTATAACAATGGCAAGGCTAAAAGAAAATATGCATATTATTATTGCACAAGGGATTCACTACTTGAGAACATCCACATAGAAGAATTGTTCTCATACATAAGTAGAAAAAATTATTTATCGATTGGGTGCAACATTGGCCCTAAAACTCTGGGCCTCGTTATTGATGTTGACCCTAACACTGTCGTTCCAGGAGAACCACATACCACCCATATTGTTTTCTCCAGGTATCTCAAACCGATTCGCTGCAGGAAAACGGAGTGGGATTACACCATGATTTTCTCCTGCTTGCCACAAAGTCTCAGTAATCAGTACCATGTTGGGCTTGTACTGATTCTTCAGATCCCTTAAGGTACGCACAAAATCTTGGGACCTTCTTGCTACACCCCTGCAATTCCATAGTAAAAGTCGTACCTTAGGCCATGTAGGTGGTAACCCAGTCACCCTTGGGACGCTCCGAGCCATCATAGAAACCTGATAATAACTGCTTTGATTTAAAATTTGACACGAAGGCTCTAGCTGAAATTCCTGCAGTCTATTAGATATGAAAAAAATAATAGAGTTAGCCGAGCCATAAAAAGAAGCCCTTAGATTGCTTTGGTCCTCTAGGAAGAATGTTTCTTCCATAGGAGTTACAAAGAACCTAGATGAATAAAGTTCATCAACAGACACTAAACGAGGAATTCTCGCCAGATCATTCGGTAATTCCTCTTGCTGCTCATTCACCATGCTATAAGTTAACCTATTCCTTCTTCCTAGAGAGGCACCCTCAACAAAGAAAACAGTAGCTGGGGAATGCATTTTTCTTGTCTTGTTGAGTTTTCTGCATCTTTCTGTCTCAACCGCCTCCCCTTTTTATAGTCTGAGATTAGACAGCTAGGTGTCATTTTTTTTTTCAAATGTGGACCCTTTTTTTCTGTCTCCGAAAATATCATGAAGATTTTTCGTTTTCACAAAACTCCAAAGTTGCTTTTGAAAAAGTTTGATCAATAATTCTGATCTTTTCCGACATGAGTGGCAGATATAAGCCTAAAATTGACACATATATTACAGCCTGAAGCTAGCAATCTAAGTTATTAAACTTACCATGTCCAGCCAGAAACTGGAATACAATAGCCTAAAGCTAGCAATTTTTAAGTGTTTAAATACACAGTTTGCACAGCCCGAAGCTGAGACCAACTAGAAGTTAGCTGATAAATATGTAATTTATAGCTAGTATGCCCCAGCCAGAAGCTGGTAAACAATCTTCCTAAGTCATCATATCCAGCCTGAAGCTGACATATATATATATATAGCAGCCTGAAGCTGGCACCAACTTGAAGTTGGTACATGGACATATTGTTTGGTTTGACCGGTTGGGCCATCCCGGGTCAATAATGATGCACAAAATTTATTTGGTCATTCATTGAAAAACCAAAAGTTTTTACAATCAATGAAATTCCATGTATTTGTTTGCTGCGAAATTAATAATACGGCCTTCCTAAGATGAGATTGGCCTAGACCAGCAAGTTTGGGATTAATTCTGGGATATGAACGCGGACTGATAAATCCGTTGTGTTGACCATCTAGGTAATTTTTACGATGGATCGACTAGATGGTCCATTGTGTGACACAAGTTGGCATTGTGTGCACTTGTTTTAATGATTAAGCCACTTGCGGGTACATATCCCAAATTATGTTATTAGACTATATAGAGAATGCTGGTTTGTTTCTTCAATTGAAAATGTATATCATTGGAAATAAATCCAAACTAATTTGGGTGAATATTCCAATTGATTGCAGGACCATTGCTGAAATATAATTGTTTGAGAAAATGATATTTTTACATGCAGCAATACTTGTGTGCATCAAGCCAACAAGTTATCATAATGTTCCCCTATTTAATTGGTTCTTGGTCACGAACCCAGTAACTCCCTTCTTCAGACCATTTATTGTATATTGTATAATGCTCCACCACAGCATTGTTATGTTGGTCCTTAAAGAAGAATGGGAATATATGTTGTGTATGTTGGGTATGTTAAAAATTAATTTGATAGTGTCTACCCAACATAAGGGGGAGGAAAATAAGCAGCTGGATCAAGATAAAGACATTACTTAAATGTATTATTAATATATGTTTGTTGATCCTCAAACAAATTTGTATAAACCTGAAGTTCAAACAGATGATTCATTTGCAAGAAAATTGATATGCAATTGCCAGACAAATAATGTGACCAAAATACCAGCTGCATATGCTCCTGCTCAAAATTGATGTTCCTGAAGAACAAGTATAGTATGCAAATGAATCTAAAGTGCGCCAGAAGCGTAGAATATACTCGGTTCCAAAAAGAAAAGAAATTCTCAATAGAGAATAAGGAGCAGGGAGGTAAGATGGCCCCAGTAAAGAAAATAAGGCCTCCAGTAGAGGTTTGAATTAAAAGTCCTCAAGAAGAAAAAAATCCTCCAGAAGAGGTTTTTTGACACAAATTGATAAAGTTCCAGAAGTAACTCAGGTACCTGATATAAATAAGTATGATGAGATCTCAATTACAGTGTCAGAAATAATGTGGAACCGACGTGAAATAACCGTCGACGGAATACAATTTTTATTTTATTAAAATGAGGATCATGAACCTACTAATGAAAGTAGGCGTTGTATGATTGGCCAAAATAAAGAGATATAGTTAAAGGCTGTGTTTGACTCGCTTGTGAAGCGAGAAAATTTTCGGACCGGTAGTCCGTACACCAGATGGTGTAAAATTAATCGGTCGAAAATGGGTACTTGTGCGGAAAAGATATATAAAGCACGGTTCGTAGCACAAGGTTTACCCTAACGACCTGGTATTAATTGTGAGGAGATATACTCCCTTGTGGTGGAAGCGATTATTTTGATAAGTCTGGCACTACATGAAAAGAATTAGAAATGCATCTAATGAATGCTGTTACAGCCTATTATTATGGATCCATAAGTCATGATATATACATGAAGATCCCTGAAGGATCTAAGTTGCCTGAAGCGACTAATTCCCGGGAAATTACAAAAATTAAACTGAGTTGATCTTTACATGATTTAAATCATTTTGAGTATGAATGAATTTGTCTATGCTGATATCTATGTGTTTTATATGTAATTGGAACTCCTGTCGATGTGCAATTTATATTGCTAGTAACATAAGGCCTGAAGCTTTTGACTTAAGCCTATTGGCAAGATATGAATTTGCTCTTGTCTTCAGGGTATAAAAGACGTGGTGTCATGTTAATCTTGTAAGCCCGAAGAAAGAAGAGTTGGTTTTTGCAGATACAGATCCCCCACTTGATCCACAAAAGGCACAGCCGAACATCTGCCACAACATTACACATAAAATTGTTGTATCATTGGACTACAAAAGGCAAGAGGGCAAGACAGATGCTCCAACAACAAATTATGAAGATAATGCTGCCTATATTGTCCAATTAAAATAATGATGTATCAAAAGTGATTAGACAACACACACGTCACCAGAAGCTGACAAGGACGATTGGCATACAACGACATCAAAGAAATCAACGGAGGCTAAAATGAGGGGAGTAGAATACGCACTGCACTCTTTTTTCCTTCACCAAGTTTTTATCCCACTGGGTTTTCTTGGTAAGGTTTTTAATGAGGCAGTTTCTCCAAAGCGTATTCTACCCAACACACAATGACATCCAAGGGGGAGTGTTATAAAACGTGTTTGATGTGGATGTAATTGTGAGACTATTATACCTACCCCTCACTCTGTATTTTGCTATATATTGGATGAAGAAATAAAGAAAGAATAGAGAACACGAGCAAAACGCAGCTCGGCTCTTCCCCTCCTTCTTCCATTTTCCTCTCATCTTCCACACCATCTTCATCTGTTGGAATGTAAGTATGAGTGGTGAATCGCACATCGGACAGAAAGAGGCTAAGAGAGTAACATATAAGTGAAGTGGACCCATGTACCCAAAACCTTGAAGTTTTGGGTTACATAGTGGTGTCCTGGTCACGCGTATGGAACTCACTTGAGCCTCGCGTATTGTCTCCCCGGTTTTTGGGCGACTCCCGGTTCTCAACACGTGGTAGCGGAGCCGATGGTTCGGCTGGGACGGAATGGTTTGCGACATAGTGATGTTCCCGTGGCTGCTGCCCCCATGTGGAACGAAGAGTGGTTGGACTCTTGGACCAAGCTCGTGTTGGAGTTGTAAGGCGTGGCTCCGGATAAGAGTGGTATTGGCAGACTCAAACTTCTGAGTGGCTTTCCGGTTTGGGCCTAAGTGAAGTTTAGCTCTTGGAGCATCGGCAGACGCGTGCTCCTGGAACGGGCTTGATGGCAGAGTGGGCTCTTGGTAATGTTGCGAAAAGTTTCCGAAATGTTTCCGTTGAAGGGGGAGTAGGCCCGATGATGTCCGATATGGAAGAGTCTCACACTTGAGGGGGAGATTGTTGGAATGTAAGTATGAGTGGTGAATCCCACATCGGACAGAAAGAGGCCAAGAGAGTAACATATAAGTGAAGTGGACCCATGTACCCAATACCTTGAGGTTTTGGGTTACAGAGTGGTGTCCTGGTCACGCGTATGGAACTCACTTGGGCCTCGCGTATTGTCTCCCCGGTTTTCGGGCGACTCCCGGTTATCAACATCATCAAATCTTCCCATTAAAACACTCTATTCACAACACTAGCCATATTCTCATAATAAATCTGATAATATTCCATTGTGTGATTAGTCTCTTAACACAATTCTATAGACTTTATGAGCCGGGATTGGATTAGATATGAAGAGGAGGATACAAAAAGAAGATATCTGTTCAAACCATTTCCACGTAAAGGGCCCAAAAAAAGCCAGCGTGAAGGCGGGGCCTCGGGCCCATTATAGAGAGTCTCCGTTGCCTCTCGGTCGTGGAGTGGACTTCCCAGACGCTTCCCAATGTTACCTTTTTTTTAACTCAAGAAAATACAACAAAAATAAAATATTTTGGAGAAGAGAACCGAGTTAAAGTTATTATTATTTATTGGCAAACTACACGTGGACAAGAAAACAAAAACACCAAAAGTAAAAAAAAAAAAAAAAAAGAGAGAGAGAGAGTGGGGGTGGTAAAAAAGGAGTGATGAATGAATGATTGTGGTGGCGAGCGGATGATGCAGGGTTAGTTTGAGTGGAATCCGGAGCTGCAAAACTAAAATCCTTACATCTTTCACTCCTTCACTTCTCTTACTCTCTCTCTCTTTTGCTCCTTTTTTTTACGTTGTTGCTCTTGTTTTTTTTTTTTTGCTTCGTCGAGGACGATGATGCCGTGGTAGGCCAAGCACGCACTCTCTCCTTCCTTTCGTTATCCATCACGTCTATTCCACGCCAGACGACGCGTCGTGCATTCACCAACCATTTTTGTTTTCTTTTTTTTTTTCCCCCTTCACCTAAACCCACTGACACCGTCTTCTTCATTCTCACCCAACCTCTTTCAAGTCGTTGCCGTTCTTCTTGTTGGGTTTTCAAGATCCTTGCTTTAGATCCATTCCCTCGAGTTCTTAGTCCGTTTCTTAATTCTGTATCGTGGGTCTACGTTTATGGTGGTCAAAACTCATAGTGTGATAAGCGGGTAGCTACCGTTTGGCTCTTTTTGTGTTTATGCTTGCAGCAGCTTTGGATTGGAAATCTGGACCGCAACTTCTTTCCTGGTAATTGCTCTTATCACTTGTTTCTTTGGTTAAACATTTCCAGTCTTTATCCTGTGCTGCAATTTTGATGCGATTTTAACTTTATTCTAGCCGTTTAAATTAAGCATTTGGGTGATAATCAAGGTTGTTTAGGGTGCTTTTCCCCCTCTTTATATTATTATATTGGCATATGTCATAGTGTGCAATAATGAGAGCGATTTGGAGTTTAAAACATTTTTAGTTAGTTCAATCATCAGGTGTAAAGCATAACCTGTGATGTCTGTGGCCCACGGAAACTGGTCATACTTGTCTCTTGCGGACCACCAGAGTGTGATCGTACCTATATCATGTGAATCAATTAACTTTGTATAATTTCAGATGGATGTGGAGCCGGAAAGAACTTCTTTTGAAGAGCTTAATCCCACTGTTGGTGACCATACAAATGGCAATGGCAGTGGCGTTGTGGCAGTTGATAATGGTATCTCGTCACTAGCATGTTCCCTGTGTCGAAGAAGTCTAGAACCTGATACTGATGATCCCGAGAATATCAATATATGTGGAGATTGCAAGTTTCTGCTTTTTGAAGATCTTGGGACCCCTTTTGGTGACTCTCATGAGAGGAGGAGGCCGCGTCGGGGAAGAGGAGGATGGAATAGCAGTTCAGAGTCCATTGAAGATCTTCTCTCCCAACAGCTTCCACAAATAGTCAGTAGGATGATGCAAAACCTGTCTAGTATCTCCAGGAATGAGGGTCAATCTGTAGACAGCGATGCTTTTGGTGGGTTTTTGGCTCGTGCAAGCACCCGAACCACTCCAAGTGGTTCTCGAAGATGGCAGCGGGTCCTTTCAGACACTGAAAGTGATGGTTTTGATAATATGGGTTCCCCTTATGGAGAAAGTGACGCAAATTTGAGGTCCGGTAGATACAGGATTTTTCAGAGTGAGAGTGATGCCATTTCTTTTAGTGCCTATGGGGGGGATTCTGATGCTTCTGTAGATGGAAACAGTTTCCTGGATACAGAAATTTTTGCTCAAGAAGATGCAGCAAGCAATCTCGATAGTGATACTGACATCGATCCAATGCACGCTGGTCTCAACCAATGGGAGTCCGAAGAAGAGGAGGAAGAAGAAGATGCTGATGAGGAAGATGCAGTTGAATCAACTGAAGCAAGAATACAGTTTAGTTATTTCAATTCAAGTCCCAGTGATCGTGCTAATTGGAGTCAGCGGCTTCAGTCTCCTGAGTTTGGGGTGAATCGGATGATGCATCAGAGAATGAGACAAGGCAGACTAACATATAATCATGACATCTCAGTCAACTTAACACGAGATGCAGGGAACTTGGGGGATTATGTGACAGGCTTTGAGCAAGCGCTTCAAGCTCTTGCTGAAACCGACGTTACAAGAAGAGGAGCACCTCCTGCAGCTGCATCCTTTGTGCATAATCTTGCTCGTGTAACCATTAATGAGGAACATGAGAAGCATGATGGTTTAGCTTGTGCGATCTGCAAGGATGCATTAACCATTGGCACAGAAGTTAATCAACTTCCATGTTCTCATGTATATCACCCTTTTTGTATAATGCCATGGCTTGCTTCACGCAATTCGTGCCCTCTATGTAGGTACGAACTTCCAACCGATGATAGGGACTATGAGGAGAGGAAGCAAAACACTAGTAGTATAGTAGGGATTCATGAAATTCAGCAGCAGGATGCAAGTGAGGACAGTTCTTCGAATGTCTCAGATGGAGAAGAAACTGATGAACCACATGATTATAGTCGAAGTGTAATAGATCTGCGGGAGCTAGTGGATGTGGATCCTTCCATGATTAACTCTGCCAGAGAGGGTAGTGGCAGGGGATGGTTTTTTCTAGCTGCTGCTCCAATTTTCAGTCTCTTGGGCATTGTTATTGTAATGTGGTTGGGCAATTCTCGAGGAAGAGGACCAACTGGTCAATGCAACCCGCCTGAGGGAACCTCGCTCCATATTCAAGTTCCTGGGCCATCACAACCCAACCAGAGAGCTAACAGGAGGAGGTGGTGGTTTCCTTTTTAGTATGGTACTTGCCTGCTTGAGTGCTGACGGGTTTCTCATCCCACTGAAGCTGGTAATTCAAGAATGTTAATGTGCGAGCTGGTGTTTTAACTCCTCACTGATTGGTGTGCATGCAAGCACTATAGCAGTATTTTAACTTCAATCTTTTCTAATGTTTGGCTTGGCCGGGGTTTGCAGCAGCTTTTGTACTGTGCGGAAGGGAGTTGGATTGATTAGGTTTTCGAATTAAAGCACTTGCTTTGATATTTCGAGCCCGATTTGTAATGTTTACTCTACTCTTAGATTTGTTGCCTGATAATGCCAAGATGAGTGCTTTCCTTTGTATTAGCTGTTCTGCTGCAGGAAAAAAAACTTTAGGATTATTTGTGGTCATGCCCTGTCGACTTCAGCGGTACGGAGTTCATCTAGATATCACTGGAATCAAAACATAAAAATATGGACATTGGCACGATAGAGTTCAGATTAAGCGCTCTTATTTCGGTTTATAATGCCTGATTTGAAACATTAGTGCGACGCCAAATGCCAAGACCAGGGCGATGCTTTATGTTAGTTCTGCAGCAGAAAAATTTAGAACTTTTCTTGGTTAACATTGGTGTTTCTGAAGTGTTTATCGTTCTAGTTTGATTGGCTCATCTCATTCATTTACTTTTATCTGTCCAATTTAGTCTGTAAAACTCTAATTAGCAGGGAAAATTAACTTACTAAAACAAAAATGATAACAAAATGATGGACTTGGGCACGAAGTGGAAATAGATATAAGATTACGGAATGCAAGAACCCAAAAAGATAGGTCTGGAAGATCAAGTCATGCTTAACGGATATTTTATTTCTTTCAAATAAATACTGTAACAAGCCCGTTTTATAGTCTCAAGGTTGCTATCAGAAATTGCATTTGACCTTGTAAATTTACTGCAATGCTTAACTATGCTTGATTAGCAAATAGTGGCCTCAAGACCAGTCCTCTGTACATGATCTATCCATAATTTCTGGAGCGCCTTCCTACAGCTCTATAAACAGAGGCTAAGAATAATATGATTGCCGCAAGAGCTGTTGATGGTCTTTCCCTTGGGAGAAGGATATGTAGTTTTGCAGCTAATCTAATTGGATATTGACATCGACCAAAAGCCGAACTAAGTGTAAGAAAGAGGAGGTCCATGTCAGTGGCGGCCCCAAGTTTGTTTTAGAAGAGTATGTTGAGGTAAAGAACAATCCATCCAGCCATCGAGAAAACAGCAAAAATATGAACCCAGAACAAGACAGCGGCAGCTTCCCTTCCGCAACCTCTTAGATTTGCCACAGCACCTAATGAAAGTAACAAAAAGAATATCAATGAACAGATACTACGTTCACCAAATGAAAATATTAAAATACAAATTTAGCTCTAAAATGGTGTGTATTGTTTAGCTTCCTTGTTTTATATCTTTAAACTATTTGGGATTTGAAGAAAAGTATCTTCAGTTCAAAACCCCTATCTAAACTAGAAAAATATTTTTTGAATGCCATACGAGGGAAAACACTTACTAATGTCCTTGAATTTCAGTTCTTTACTTATTCAGGGAATATAGTTCTAAGTTCTAACAAGCTTCAGTTTGTTCTCAAGTTCATCGTTAATGCGAGTACCCAGGTAATGGAAAAAAGATCTTACCAGAAAGGACAGATGTTGGCATTGTGTGCTGGAGGAGTAGGACAAATCGGAACATCTTGTCACCAGGTGGAAGAAAACCAAGTTTATCGGCCAACATAACAATGCCAAGTCCCGTAGGAGGCACCAGACATAACCGAGCAAAAATTATAGCAGCAGTTGTTCGTAAACCAAGTTTAGAGCTTCCAGGTCCTGCAAGTAAACAAACAGTTTTTACTCCCAAATCCATTTAAATTTGACCAATCTATATTTGGGGCACGAAAAATAAGTCAAATTCTAAATAAAAGATCTTGACTGCAAATTAACAGGAGGATAGCTAGGGAGGTCAACTCACCGTCGACAAGGTTGCCTCCTAATGCCAACAAAATGCATGGAATCATGGCCTCCCTGAAAATCAAAAGCACTGAAAATTAATGATGAAACACCAAAGCTTTTGATCGGAAACCAACTAGGCAGGAGAGAGAATTTATCTAAATGTATCTGGCAAGCATTATTGATGGCTGGGAGTCACTAACATATAAAAGATCTCCTTGAGCAAATGAATGGACATAAAACTTAGTAGGAATATTTTGTTCATATCAACATTCAACAATAAATAGTATTATTTTTCCATTTTGACTAGTATTTTATGGATAAACATAGAATGGGATTTATTCAAACAACACAAGCTGTTGGAATTAGCAAAAGTGACTAAAATGTTTCCTAAAATTGATCATCTGACAGCGTTAGTGTTGCAAAAAAGCACTGGTTTCCACAAAAACAAATGTCAAGTATGAACCCTATGCTTCGGTTCTGGATTTTATACCATTTTCAGGTGATTTGACATGAATGACAAAGCAGGTAGAGAAGAGTAGAGTATTCTAAAGGCCAAGTCGAACAAACACATTGAGATATGCATATAGCCTCCAAATTTCATTTGTAAACTAACTCCACATGAAATTTAGAAGCATTATAGCAACAAGTGCCGCTCCTAGTAGATTCCCTACATGCAAATAACCATTAAACGTGGGGCACACCGACTGTCTACTAAATAATGCTAACATACAACTGAAGTCAGAAGATAAACCACTAAAATAGCAGCCAGTAGACTACAGAAAGACATGTTCCTGACTTTCGTATAATGTGCAACTGAGCATACCCGAGGATCATGCAACTGTCTGTGAAAAAGTAGAGAGGAGCATCAGCTGTAAAGATTAATCTCTTCAAAGCTGGTATTGCACCGATAACCATGGCTAGGATCTGCAACAAAGAGGTAAATGAACAGTAAACAGAAAGTTGAAGAAGAAAAAACTGAGTATTAAATTTTTGGGGCAACCTAATTTGTAATGGCACAATATGACCTTCTCTTAATTCTCTTTGATTCTAGGTACTAACAGGATCTAATTCCAAATACAATGGAACAATACTCCAAGTTTACTAATTGACTCAATTGGCGCTTGACAAATGCTCAAAGCTATCAAATATTTTTCAGTTTAGCCACTAAACATTCTTTACAAACTTGGAGGTTTTTCCAATCCAGCCAAAGAAATGAAAAATTAAGAAATTTTCTTGTTGAGATAACAGTACCCATTTAATATTGTCCAGTCAGAGTGCTGACAAGTGGAAGGCAGAGGACACTAACAGACAACAATTTTATGGCAGAGTACCTTCTGAGACCACATTTAAATTGATGATTGAATATAAAAGTACCAGCAGCTCCAAATTTTTAAAAGTTACTGTGCAGTTGTAGAAAAACATCTCTAACCATAATTGGTTTATTTAACTTTGGTAGTTAACCAAGCAGAGCAAAACGTACTAGACACTCTAACAGGTAAGATCCCAGTGAAAAGCTAACGAAACCAAATTGCAACAGAATAAGGGCAAAACTTACAGAAGCAACAATAGCTGGTTGAAGGATTTGCTTGAGCTTCAATTTCTCATACAGGAAAACCAGAAACTGTTTAATCTGCAACAAGCACAGGTATTATTCAATTAAGTTTTTGGGAAGAATATACATCGGCCCACTATAGCAAGAATATAAAATGAACATCTATTTTCTGAAAATAAAAAAAAAAGCTTAGGTAAAGCTTTAATTTTGCTGCAATTTGTATTAATTTTTGGTCAAATATATTTCATGAGTTACTGATAATCAAGGACATCAAACTTGTGTAAGTAAAATCAAGCTTTAGCTTTGAGAAGATCAGCCTGTACTATTTTCATCCTAATCAGCATAAACTAGAACAATAAACATAACAAGTTACTTGGGAAAAAAATAGAACCACTTAATGCTAAATGTCATCTATACTGCTAAACACCTATGTACATGCAAATTTAATTCTCACCTTCCCACTTTTTGAAGCATTTGATTCTTCTTGACCGTTCTCCTCTGTAAGCAATGGAACTTGCTCTGGAGGAGCAGCAGCAGCGTCATTTGGAGGGTTCTTGATGGGAAGAACTCCATCATCAATGTCAAAAGTACCTTCTGGGGGAGGGGCCAACATTTGAAATACATATGTGTACAGGATAATAGCACCAACCTGGCATGCATAAACAGAGGTCATTCACTCCGTATATTTATGAAAGGCATTTGTAAAACATTTTATCATTGACTCAGTTCACTCTTTTGCAGAGTATTGACCAGGAAGAAACCAAACAATCAAAGATTCATGAATAGGAGCAACCTCAAATAACATTAGCAGGCAAACAACTTTTATCGCCAAGGATTGGTGCACCTTGTGGATAAAATTGTTGAGCCAAAACAACGATATGCAGTTCAAGTTGCAATGTGAAGCAATAATAACAAATGTGCTCATGACCTACCCACTGGCCAAACGATATGTATGCAGTTCCATCTATGCTGCATTTGCTGGAGTCGCCAAAAGGATTGGATTGGTCTCTACACAAGGCTGCAATCAGAACAAGTGGTACATTCCCAATGTTACCTGCATTCAATGTTTAACATTAATGTAAAATCCGGAACAACAAAAGTGAAATACAACCAACTCAGTTGAGGCACCAAGCAAGACAAAGAGGTTTAAAAATTTCATGCATTTCCTCTTATGGAAAATTGCTGCCGAGACTAGTTAGGATACAAATAAAGAGGCAGGTATTACATATACAATGTCTAATAGATATGGTGCACAAAAATAAAGGAGGTATAGAGAAAAAGGATCATATGAAGTGGCTCACCAATTCCAATTTGTATGATTGTAAACTTGAAAAATGGGTATGGGGGCCGGACAATAGTTGCAACAATAAAGCCTATTATCGAGCCACTTATGGAGGCCAGAACAACATTCATTGGAATAAACCACCTGCAGGTAGATGGACTATCATTTTAACACCACTGCATCTTTCAGAGCTTGCTAATTTAGTAGGAAAAGAAAAAGAAGAACCAATAGCACATATAATAATTATACCATTGCAGCATCTTCTCCAGAGTGACAGCTTGGCCCAGTTGAGAGAAAATCAAACAAGGAAGCAATAGTGAGAAGACCAACTGCACAAAACGGTTGGTATGATCAGTTAGTGTGGAATAAAAGCACTCCATCCTCAAGAAACAAATACTCCATAACTCAAAAAAAAAAAAAATAGAAAGATTCACAAGGGTGCCGGGTCAATTATTTACCCCATTTAACATTTTCCTTCCACTGGCTGGCAAGATGTTAACATACTTGGAGGCCATAAGAAACCCCAGGAAACACATGGTGAAAACCTTTGCTATAGGCAAAACTGCAATCTTGATGGTGCCCAACACCGACTGTCCTGCTGCCACTGGAGCGTCCATGGAGGCAACCGCGGATAACAACCTCTCTATCATGGTCTTGAATACCCCAGCCGAAATTCTTCACTCATTCAAAGAGTCTGCTCCACTGTGCAGACAAATACAATCCTCTGCCTACCCTACGGCAGACAAACTAACACACACGCACACACAGAGAAAGTTCAAATTTTGCTGCCTAATCGAATGGCTTATCTGTTGAATACGAAACATCCACAATAAACGCCAATTTTCAATCAAAATCCATATTTACACTGTACTCTCGGAAAAATTATAAAAATTCAAAAAAAAAGATTAAAAAAAGTTAAAACAATGAGAGATTTTGACTTACAAATCCGAACTCCGCAGCTGCAATCGCAACAATGGGTATAATACTAATAATTCAATCCAGACCGGGACGACACGTCTCCTCTTCTTCTTGTACACCGATCAAAACTCCACTCCTCTTCTTCTTCTTCTTCTTCTTCTTCTTCTGCAGAAGAATATATTACTACTTACTATAAAAACATTACCATACCAAATAAATCTTCCCTTCCATCACCGACCTCTAATCATACCATAAGAAGAATCTCGAAACGACAAAAACAAAAAAAAACACAGAAGAAAAGAAAAAAAAAAAAGAGACAGGAAGATAATGATCAAATTAACCGCCCGAATTCGAATGGTTAGAGTTACATATAAATAATTCCTACAATGACCGAACACCAAACCAACACTTGAAAATAAGACGGAAAATATAAAAATGACCAACACTATTCAAAAAGAAAAAGAATCCTCAAACAGCAGAAACGCGCCAAGCAACAATAACCAGTGTTTTCCGGGAAGTTTCATATAAGAGAAAGGTAATAAAACAGAGATACTTTTCTGGAGGGGTGGTAAAGAGTGATTAGAATGGAAAACATTCAAAAATACCTTGAGATTTGAATCCAAGAAGGCAGGAAGGAAGAGTAGCTGTGTGTTATGCACCTGTTTTTTAGGTGAGAGGAGGAGGAAGTTAGTTGTTGGTTAAACGGAGTCCGGGTTCAAGCAGTTTTATGGCTTTACTGCGTCTCTTCTCAACAAAATAGTAAGTATTATATTCTCCTCTTTCTGCCAGGAGAGAGAGAGACTACGTTCGTTAATAATTATTTTCCCCGGGATCGCGTAACATGCCCACACTATGCTTATATATATATATATATATACCTACAGTGCGGGTATCAAAAAAAAAAAAAACACAAAGCGCACGGCTAAATTACCTTAATAGGTAACCTGTATCCATCCAAGTTTAGGAGAAATTAATACGAGGATACTCTTATAATAATATATAGTGCAAAAATAATATTTGCTAAATTATTTGCCAAAAAATTAAGTCACTTTTTTTTTGTCTTTTTTGTTTCTGATTTGAAGTCGCTGTTTTCTGTTCTCAGCGTTTCTACAATTATTTTTTATTTTCTGTTCAAACCTCTACAGTTGATTGATTTAGACGTTTAATAAGTTAATACATTTTTTTGTCGTATTAATAAGCTAATACACGGTTCTCCCTTTTTGTCGAAATTTAAATATATGGTTCTTTTACGGCTCCCTTTTGATAGATTACAAAATTTGTGGACCCTGCCCGCACTTGCCCACGAATTTTCGTTGATTTTGTCGGGTTTTTTTTTGCAAATATGCCTTTGCGATTTCTGCTGGATGACATTATGTTATTTTTTTAATTAAGTAAAACTTGTTTTGCATCAGCAACCAACAATATGTATCACTTTCACAAATAAATAATTGATCACACCCATTCTAAAATATAACATGATCAAATGAAAACAATGAATCTAGTCGAGCAACCCGACTTCGACCGGTTTGATTCTCTCAATTGATAGTTTAAGAGTATATGTTCAATTTTGGTTGACGAGCTAAGGGTACCCTTTTTTTTTTTTTTGCTTTATTTTAGATCAACTCATCTTTAGGGAATATTAATGGATTCAGAGTAATTTAGATCAAGACATGATAAAAATTAGGCAAATTTCATTTAGCACACTTAGATCTTTGTGGAGTATCAATTTGACGATCTAATAATTTGTTTGAACATTTAAATAATTTAACTTGCAATCTCATTATATTTAAATAAAATAATAATATCCTATTTTTTTAATTATTGCCTCAATATTCACCATGTGAGATTAAATTAATTGGGTTCAGAAATTCAAAAGTTATGAGACTCATGGCGAATTCTGCTTCACAATATCTACTGTTTGATGTTTTGGATCATCTGGCTTTTCTCACCTCCGGTGACTTCATATGCAGTGGCCAAGCTAGAAAAAATTGTTAGAGGGGGCCAATACAGATTTTTTTCCATAACAATAAGGACTTATGTGAAATAATAAAATTTAAAAAGGACCAAAAGTATACTGCAATAGGACTTCTATAAGAAGATTAAAAATTTAAGGGGCCCATGCCCCCTTGGCCCCTAAGCCACCGCCATTGTTCATATGAATGTTATAATTTTGATTTTAAGTGCTAGGTTTTTTGAATTTTGAGAGGAGGAGCTGAGGGGGTGAGATAATTGGAAAGAAGTTGATAGGTTTTGTAACTCAGGTGTTAGAATGTTTTCTTTTCTTTCAAGACAAATGCTACAACTGTAATGGGTTGACAAGTTAAATTATTGAAATGTTTAAATAAATTAGATGGCCAAATTGATACTCTATTAAAATTAGAGTGTGCTAAATGAAATTTTGTACAAAATTATAAAGATGGGTATCTCTAACTTTTTTAGATCACCATCTACTCAGATAAAAATTACGACCTTTTCTGTTTATTTACACTAACGTGCCAAGATAAGACTTGTAATTTGGTTGGTTAGGGTCTATAAACAGTAGTGCAAACAATAAGCCTTATGGTAATCATTATCTCTAAAGCATACCTCTTCTTTTTTCCCCTTTAGATAAGTTCCGAACACAAATGGATTGGATACAATTATAGAAATCTTGTATGCTTATATAACCAGGCGATACATCTATTTACCAAAAAAATAAATAATAACCTCTCTTTTGGACATTTTGACTGAGGATTTGTTTTCATTTATCTTGTTTTGCGGTGATAAGAACACCATATGCTTTTTCAGTTGTAAGCCACATCGGTGATAATCTTTTCTCAGCAACATTTGCTTGGATATTTAGAGGCCTTTTTTTCGATCATCTTTTCATGGTTTCTTTATTTTATTTATTTATATTTTTTGATAATTAAACTGGTTGCTTTATTTTTTTAAATACCTCTAATTGTATTTTTTTTCAGGGATAAGTTGGGACAAGAATATGTAAAAATTATGGAGGACGACTTTATTTTCTGGGGTCGAATATATATTGAATATTCCACTCGCAGTTTTTTTTATGCTAATCCACTCGCAGTTGGTTTACGTTTATCTAATACACTAGTATTATCATTTATGAGATTTAAGTGTAGAATTAGTAGTAAATCTTTTTTGTTTTGGGTCGGAAAATGAGTCGTAAATCTACATCGGCATCATATATATATGATCCCTAAACACTTAACCATCACGCTTAAGATTGGAGAGCCAAGAGTGGAATTCATAAACAACTAGTATCCAGGCTTTAAATTTGAGGAATATTAGAGAGTTTTCTTAATCAACTTGTACACTTCCAAGTTACAAACAGATTGGGCCCATAAAATGATAAGTACCCGGACGGCCACATGATAACCTTTCAATGACTAATGAATACGTGATGCATTTAATATAAGATAATCAAACATTGTAACCCTAGTCTAGTTAAATACTTAAACCTTTCGAGATACAGGTGTCATAGAACAGCAAGAAACTCGACCCACGTACAGATTCCACCTGATTTCCCAATTTTTTTAAAGCTGATAAACGATGATTCATGTGCAGCCATGACTCATCATTAGGTAGCATAGCACACACATCATTAGAGACAGCAAGGGGAAGATGGGTATCGATCGTATCCAATTTCTAAACTTTTCCTTGTTTCATTGAAGAAGAAGAATCCAAACCACCTTTCACTTTTCCATTCCAAAACCAAGCTACAATCCCTAGTTCAGACGGAGAAATAGTCGAGAGTTCCATTTCAAACAGTCCTAAAATGAGGTACTATAGGGCAAAACAGGAGATCAACCGTGGTGATCCAAGAGTTTTAGTTTTTATTTCTTTTTATTTTTGGTAAAATGAAGTAATATGTTACCATCATTAATATACGTAGATGTGCACGATTAGAATTCAATAGCTAACGACATTATGTACAACAATCACTTGAAATATTAAAAAAAAACAATCATTTGAATCGATCATGCATCTAATTTTGAGAGATCAACACGGAACAAGAAAATTATTTATCATGATGATAAACTAATTTTAATTTATAATTACAGGAGTAAGGAAAATATGATCAATTATCAAGTTTTCCCCCTCATTTATAGAGAAAAAAATTGATTAGTTAGAGTTTGGTTTTTTTGACATTGTAGCACTTTGAAATATTTTCTGTTCACTATCTTTTTTGGAGAAAAATACTTTGAAAATCAATTATGTACCTCCAAATATATCCTCTCCACAAGTCACAGTCAATCGAGATCTCTTCTAAGTTCCTTGTCACTTTAAAGTTTAGATGGTTAAATATCAACTTTAAAACTTCTAAATCCTTCTTTGTATGTCATCCCTACAAAGTATATATATTGCGAAAAGAACGTGTACATTTTGGACAAAAAAAGAAAGAACATGTACATATTCCCTGCATAAATAATAGGGAAACTCATCAAGTAACTTCTATAGTCCATCCCGGACAAAGCCATGTTTGTTATAAAATTGGGGGAGATTTTCAGTATTTGATGGAATAATACAAACTTGATCAAGGTAATAATACAACTTTGGTAATAATAATACACTTTTGATAATAATATGTAAAAGAAAATAATAAATTTAGATGGAGGGAGATTGGAAGATAAGTGTATGGAATGAGAAGAGAGTGAAGTTTATGGTGGGTTGTAAGTGTATGAAAGTGAAGGAATGAAGAGGTATTTATAATTGGAAATTGGAGGATAAAAATAAATAAGTATGATTAATTTAAAAGGATAAAATCAAAGGGATGTTAGGTAAAGAAAGATGATATTATGATTAGGACAAATGGAATTATGGAGGGTAATTAGCCAAAAAGATAATTCCAAGTAGAAGTTTGGTGTATGGGTAAAGTATTTACCGGGGATAAATTCGGGTATGGTAAAAATGAGTTTTACTGGATGATAACAATGACATTCACCATAATTTATTTATAACACTCCCCCTTGAATGTCATTGCACATTTGATAGAATACGCTTAGGAAGTACTGCCTCGTTAAAAACCTTACCAAGAAAAACCCAGTGGGACAAAAACTTGGTGAAGGAAAAAAGAGTGCAGTGCGTATTCTACTCCCCCTGATTTTGGCATCCCTTGATATCTCGAATCCTCCATAAACCAATCCTCTTCATCAATTCTTCAAAAAAGTTGTAGTAGGAACTGATTTTGTAAATAAATTTGCCAGAAGTCACTTGAATGATTCTTGATGTATCCTCCCTTCAATTGGGCAATACAGCTAGCATTATCTTCATAAATCGTCGTTGGAACATCTTCCTCGCTAACTAATCCATATGAATCTTGACTATACTGCATCATCGATCTTAGCCAAGCACATTCTCGGCTAACTTCATGTATGAACACGATTTCTCCATTATTTGAAGAGGCAACAACGATACTTTGTTTTCTGGTCACAATGATACTTGATGTATCTATCTATGCTTTATGTGGATCAAATAAAAGACCTACATCTGCAAAACCAACTAGATGCACCTTGATCTTCCAAGGTTAAAATAATTCCATATACCAAAATAATAGAATATGTATTTATAACAAAAGCTTCAGGCTTTATGTTACAAGCAATACATATTGTACTTAGATAGGGTACTCCAGGACCTGTCTAATAGCACGGTATTTGGAAGCTTCTTCTGGAGTTCCAATCACTAAACATATCAACATAAATTTATCCATACTCATAATGATCATGTAAAGATTAACTCCAAATTTTCTAATTTCCCGGGAATTAGTTGCTTCAGACAACTTGGATCCTTCAGGGATCTTCATGTATATTTCATGACTTATGGATCCATAGTAGGCTGTAAAAGCATTCATTTGATGCATTTCTAATTCTTTTCATATAATGTCAGACTTATAAAAATAATTGCATCCACCACAGAGGAGTGTTTCTCCTCATAATTAATATCAGGTCATTTAAGTAAAACCTTGTGCTATAAAAACCGTGCTTTTATATCTCATTATGTTTTCGCACAAATACCCTTTTTACGACTGATCAATTTTACACCATCTGGTGTATGGACTACAGGTCCGAAAATTTCTCGCTTCACAAGCAAGTCCAACACAGCCTTAATTACATTTCTCTTATTTTTGGCCAATCGTTTTTGCGCCTACATTCATCAATGTAGGTTCATGATCCTCATTTTTATTTAGCGCTATATTATAAATAAAACAAATATTCCGTCGACGGTTATTTCACGTCGGTTCCATCACATTCCTGACACTGTAATTGAGATCTCATCATTTTCATTTATTTCAGATACCTGTGTTACTTCTGGAACTTTATCAATCTGTGTCAGAAAACCTCTTTTGGAGGATTTTCCTCTTCTTGAGGAATTTTAATACAAACCTCTACTGGAGGCCTTATTTTCTTACTGGGGCCATCTTATCTCTTTGCTCCTTTTTCTCTATCGAGAATTTCTTTTCTTTTGGAACCGAGTATATTCTACGCTTTATGCGTACTTTAGATTCATTTGCATACTATACTTGTTCTTCTGGAACATTAATTTGAACAGGAGCATATGCAGCTGGTATGGTCACACTTTTCAAATCAATAAATATGTCTGGCAATTGACTTACTAATATGTTGCAAATGAATCATCTTCTGAACTTCATGTTCACACAAATTCGTTTGAGGATCAACAACTATATATTGATAATGTATTTCAATAATATCTTGATCCAGCTGCTTATTTTCTCCCCCTGATGTTGGGTAAACTCTTTCACCAAATTAACAATAAACAAATCTCCAATCATTAATCAATGGTTTCAATTACTTTGTAATTGATGGAGATTTTTATACCCAACATCTATTCCCAACCTTCTTTAAGGACCAATTTTACTATGCTGTGGTGGAGCATTATATACTGTATAACCAATGGTCCGAAGATGGGTGTTACTAGTGACCATGAACCAATTAAATGGGGAGACCTTTTGTTTGGCTTGATGCACATAAGTGTTGCTGCATGTAAAATACCATTTTCTCAAATAGTCATATTTCATCAATGGTCCTGCAATCAATTGTCAATGTTCCCCCAGATCTGTTTGGGTTTATTTCCAATGATATACATTATCCATTGAAGAAATATACCAGCATTATTTAGACATATAGTCTAATAACATAATTAGGGAAATGTACCCGCAAGTGGCTTAATCATTAAAACAAGTGCGTACAATGCCAACTTGCGTCACACAATGGACCATCTAGTCGATGCATCGTAAAAATTACCTAGATGGTCAACACAGTGGATTTATCAGTCCGCGTTCATATCCCAGAATTAATCCCAAACTTGTTGGTCTAGGCCAATCTCATCTTAGGAAGGCCGTATTATTAATTTCGCAGCAAACAAATACATGGAAATTCATTGATTGTAAAAACTTTTGGTTTTTCAATGAATGACCAAATAAATTTTGTGCATCATTATTGACCCGGGATGGCCCAACCGGTCAAACCAAACAATATGTCCATGTACCAACTTCAAGTTGGTACCAGCTTCAGGCTGCTATATATATATACCAGCTTCAGGCTGGATATGATGATTTAGGAAGATTATTTACCAGCTTCTGGCTAGGGCATACTAGCTATAAATTACATATTTATCAGCCAACTTCTAGTTGGTCTCAGCTTCAGGCTGTGCAAACTGTGTATTTAAACACTTAAAAATTGCTAGCTTTAGGCTAGTGCATTCCAGCTTCTGGCTGGATATGGTAAGTTTAATAACTTAGATTGCTAGCTTCAGGCTGCAATACATGTGCCAATTTTAGGCTTATATCTGCCACTCATGCTGGAAAAGATCAGAATTATTGAGCAAACTTTTTTAAAAACAACTTTGGAGCTTACTGACAAATAATGCAAAGTTTTTAATTACCGAAAAATCTTCTGGATCTTTTCGGAGACAGAAAAAGAGTTCACATTTGAAAAACTGACACCTAGCTGTCTAATCTCAGACTATAAGAAGGGGAGGCGGTTGAGACAGGAAGATGCAGAAAACTCAACAAGACAAGAAAAATGCCTTCCCCAGCTACTGTTTTCTTTGTTGAGGGTGCCTCTCTAGGAAGAAGGAATAGGTTAGCTTATAGCATGGTGAATGAGCAGCAAGAGGAATTACCGAATGATCTGGCGAGAATTCCTCGTTTAGTGTTTGTTGATGAACTTTATTCATCTAGGTTCTTCGTAACTCCTATGGAAGAAACATTCTTCCTAGAGGACCAAAGTAATCTAAGGGCTTCCTTTTATGGCTCGACTAACTCTATTATATTTTTCATATCTAATAGACTGCAGGATTTTCAGCTAGAGCCTTCATTTCAAATTTTAAATCAAAACAGTTATTATCAGGTTTCCATGATGGCTCGGAGCATCCCAAGGGTGACTGGGTTACCACCTACATGGCCTAAGGTACGACTTCTACTATGGAATTGCAGGGGCGTAGTAAGAAGGTTCCAAGATTTTGTGCGTACCTTAAGGGATCTGAAGAATCAGTACAAGCCCAACATGGTACTGATTACTGAGACTTTGTGGCAAGCAGGAGAAAATCATGGATCCCACTCCGTTTTCTTGCAACGAATCGGTTTGAAATACCTGGAGAAAACTACATGGGTGGTATGTGGTTCTCCTGGAACGGCAGTGTTAGGGTCAACATCAACAACGAGGCTCAGAGTTTTAGAGTCAATGTTGTACCCAACAGATAAATATATGTATAAGGACAATTCCTCTTTGAATGTCCTCTAGTTATGGATCCATTATGCAATAATAATATGCATATTTTCCCTTTGCCATTAAAACCTCATCCAGGGCCATAAGCATAATTAATTATACTGTCTTATTCGCTTCAGGGAATAGAGTAGAGTCAATTCAACGGGATCCATAATAATCTCTTTTACTACTGTAAATGGGGGTTTCTATACTCTTCAAGAGTATTAGCTCTTCCAGAGCGTAAATATATGATCTTCTAGATCATAGTAAAGCATGCGTTCTTCAGGAACATATTCAAACTTATCCTCTTCTGGAGCGTATTAAATTTTTTTTATTTCGAGATTATGCTATCACATGTTATGTGAAATAGTTGACATCCACATATATAATTCTCCCCCTTGGATGTCAACTTGCATTGTCTTCAGGACAAATGCCTGAGCCATTATTCTAGAAACGATGATAAAATGCTGTAAAGTAAATAAAATAAAATAAAATAGCACATAATAATAAAACTAAAACATAAATTAAAATTATTCAATATATACTAGCTTGCACCTTCAGGGTAAGCAAGATAATAACAGTATCCATCATCGGATGGTCATACAATATCCACTTTCTGATGGTCATACAACATCTTTCTTCAATTTTCCTCAAAGATCTGCCGGATCTTTTGGCAGTAAGACATCGAGTCTTTGCTATATATTCGCTTTTTATTGCAACTGCCAGACAATTTGCATTTAAAATGCATTCAATGCCCATAACAAATTTCTTCCGGAAATTTCAAGGGCCTTCAATTAACATAATTCCAAAATTTAAATAAATAAAAGAATATTAATTTTTATTTATTTGTACCCGGAAAATATTTAATCGGGTCAGTTTTTATTTATTGGTTTTTAATTTATGCTACCCGGAATATACAGCCCAAGAATAACGTAAATGAAATTAAAGCGAAAATTAAATGCAATGGGCCTTGTACGAGCCCAATCAAAACGTAAATGAAAACGAGAAATTAAATATAATGGGCCTTTTTGTAGCCCAATAAATAACTGAAAATTAAAGGCAATGGGCCTTTTATGAGCCCATTTGTAATTTAAATAAAAACATAAACATAAATTAAATAAAAGCATAATAATAGATATAATATACACCTACTCGATAAATCTTTCGTCAATAATAATGGTATAATAATAAAGAATATATATATATATATGCTTACTCGATAAATCTTTCAGCAATAATAATAGCATAATAATAAAAAATATATAACATATATAGAAAAGGATGAAAGTAGTAATAAGAAAAGTTTTAGAAATAAATACCTTAATAGAGTAGAGACTCGTGCTGATAACGTGTTATTAAATTGGGGGAGATTTTCACTATTTGATGGAATAATACAAACTTGATCAAACTTGATCAAGGTAATAATACAACTTTGGTAATAATAATACACTTTTGATAATAATATGTAAAAGAGAATAATAAATTTAGATGGAGGGAGATTGGAAGATAAGTGTATGGAATGAGAAGAGAGTGAAGTTTATGGTGGGTTGTAAGTGTATGAAAGTAAAGGAATGAAGAGGTATTTATAATTGGAAATTGGAGGATAAAAACAAATAAGTATGATTAATTTAAAAGGATAAAATCAAAGGGATGTTAGGTAAAGGAAGATGATATTAGGATTAGGACAAATGGAATTATGGAGGGTAATTAGCCAAAAAGATAATTCCAAGTAGAAGTTTGGTGTATGAGTAAAGTATTTACCGGGGATAAATTTGGGTATGGTAAAAATGAGTTTTACTGGATGATAACAATGACATTCACCATAATTTATTTATAACAATGTTCACTTTTTTCTTTTTTTTTTTTTTTGCTTTTGAACATGACTTTCCCATCTATTACCGTGAATAGTTTCCTACACGATAGGGGACTGTTTGCGTATGGCTAATGTCTGTGCCCGTGAAGCAAATCTCGTTTAAGGTGACCTACAAAATTGCTAGCTACAGAAAGGAAAAGTATATAGTTATCTTCAATCGGTGAATGAGCCAATGGTTTAGCACATGAAAGAAAAGATATTAGCACTACGAGTCATCACAGGAGAACCATGCTTTCTAGCAATTAGTAATTGAATTGTTTACATAAAAAAGACATAATTACATCGTTGAAGTAATAATTTGACAGGACAAGATGCTTGGCAAGACACATGATATGACGACACTTGGGGGTTTCTTTTAATGAATTCGTCAACCTAGTGATGTTTCTGGTCTGGATACTGGGCCACACATTTTTCTTCTTTTATCCACTGGTTTCTAGAGCTTACTATCACACATTTCGTTGAATTGAATTTAACTAAATCCTCAACTTCATAAGAGGCCCGGTGGAAAGTAAGTTTCACAAGTTCGAGACCACCTTTGCCTCCTAGCATGGCATCTGTAAGACTGTGTAAACATGTTAGAAGGATGTAGATTTGAGTTGTAGAAGGCCACTTCCCCTATACTTTCCTTTTTGGTTTCAACCCCTTTCTCCTCATTTTTTTGTAAAAAAAAACTCATTTAATTTTCCTTTGCAATTTTTTGTGTCTCCATCATGAAATAATTAAGTACTATATATAAGAGAGAGACAACTCCATTCGGTCAACAGAGGATTGACTTAGTTGGTTGAGATTAAATAAGCACTCGTATTTGGTTGAGAGCACTGTTATCAGAACCGGACCGGACCGGCCGGTTCAACCGGTTGGACCGTGATTCGTGTACTGCACTGGGTTTTTAAGGTAATTGGACCGGACAAGACATTGACCCAGAAAAACCCAGATGACCCGTCCGGTTTTTACTGACCCGGTTGAACCAATGACCCGTCCGGGTCATTTTTAAAATATAATTATCAAATTTTTGTTTAATCTTTTTCCTATTTTTATAAGAAAATAGTATTTTTAAGTGAAAATTTTGAGTAAGTTATCTATATATATAGGCTATTAAATATATATATATACAGACCAATCAAATTAAAAGAAAATGTATCTGACTGCTTATGTGGCGCGCATTTAGACTACCAGTGAAATTAATCTTGTTTGTTGAGCTGTGACTATCATCAAGTACGGAAAATATCAATCAAGTGGGGAAGGAATGGGACTCCATCATAGAAAAATGGAGGCCGGCCCAAAAAAAAAAATAGCGAAATGAAAGAACGCATGGATACATACCTCGACTCTTATCGAAAATGAAAAGACTCTTGTCGAAAATGCAAACTCACCTCTTCCTAAACCTATCACATGAAATGACCTTTCCCGCAATGGAAAGTCGTCGAATCATGGAATCAATTGGTATTCTTCTCATTATGCTATAACTAGGGTTAATTATAGTTTAGCCCTTGAACTTTAGTTAAAATAACTCACCATTGAAACTTTTTTCCCGACAAATTACTACCTGTATTTTAATTTAAAAATAAATCACCATCTGAATTTTAATTTAAAAATAAACTACCACATGGATTTTTTTAATAATTTGCCACCTAAACTCCGGTCCCAAGACAAATTACCACCTAAACTTTTTTCTCCTACAATTTACCAACTATATATGACCTGATTATATTTAGTATTTATATATTTAATACACAATTTATTTAATATTTAAGACTAAAGTTACTAAATTATTCTAAAATAATTTTTATAAATATTTACAATATTATTATATTATAATTATATAATTTATAATGTCATTTAATATTTTAGTAAAATCTAATTATAGACCTATTTATTTTAAAAGTACAAGGAACTGTGCAAAATAGACGAACTCCAAACAGACTTGTAGACTTATTAGATTTAATAGGTCAACCTAAATCCGATACGATTGTAAATAGGTCGACACAACACAACACGAATATTGTTCGGGTTGAGGAATCAAAACATCTTTACTTGTTCAACCAGATACAAACCTGACCCGTGAACACTAATTGCCAAGTCTAATAAAAATTAGTTTTCCTTTAGGGGTTTTAAATGTTAAAATGAAACCTAATTTTTACAAATAGAATCATTAAAATGAAAAAAGTGTAGGTAGAAAAAAATTAGGTGGTAAATTGTCTAAAAAATGTTTAGGTTGTGATTTGATTTGGAACTAAAGTTTAGGTAGAAAATTATCGAGAAAAAAAAATTCAAGTGGTGATTTGATTTGGAACTAAAGTTTAGATGACAAATTGTCGAGAAAAAAAAAATTTAAGGTGGTGATTTTTTTTGAACTAAAGCTCGGGTGGCAAATTGCCCAAAAAAATTGGGTGTTGTTATAAAAACGTTAAGTATTGGATGTCATTAGTGGGCAAAAATCCACCAACCATCACCTGTATTTTCTATATTTTGTACCTATATATATTGGTCCAGGCAATAAAAATTTTGAGCTTGATAGAGCTCTTCTTCTCCTCTCCACGGCAGCTTCCTCTTCTTCCTCTTCATGAGGAATTCTTTCCACCATTAAAACACCATTATTCACAACACGTTATCAGCACGAATTCTATCCAGCTGAGCATGATAAAAACCAGTGCAAAATGGAGCATAAAAACAAAAGAAAAATGGAAAAAGGGGGAAAAACCAGAGAAGCACAGACCGAGCTCCCCTCGACACTGTACACGTCGAAGAGCTCCGAGCCTTATCTCGTCTCATAGCCACCACCACCGATATCCCCTCGACGTCGCCGAACTACCGGCTCTTCCTCCGCCCATTTCTGCCGCCTGACGCGCCGCCAGAGGCCGAAGACCCGACGGCGCGCCCGGCAACCCGAGAGACCCGACCGGGTCTGTCTCCTTCCTCACGCCTTCCGCCGCCAGCATTGACGCCGCGTCGTCCAGCCGTCGCCCACAGAGGTTGAAGACGACCCGGACGGGTCGTAGGTCGGGCTGGCCTGTCCTGGGTTGAGCTGGCCTGTCCTGGGCCGAGGCATGGTCCTGGGTCGGGGCCTGTCCTAGGCCAGCACTGTTCGGCCTAGCCCGAATTCAAAAAAAAAAAAAAAGGAAAAGGAGAAAGGAGAAAGAAAAGAGAAGGAGAGAAAGAAAAAAAAAAGAAAAGAGAAAAAAAATTATAATTATAATTCTGAAAAAAAAAGGAAAAGGAGAAAGGAGAAAGAAAAGAGAAGTAGAGAAAGAAAAGAGAAAAAAAAAGAAAAGAGAAAAAGGAAAAAGGGGGAAGAGAAAATAAAAAAGGAGAAAAAAGGGAAAGAGAGAAAAAAATTATAATTATAATTCTAAAAAAAAATAAAATTTGAGAAAATATCTACCGGAATAATAACCGGGTATAAGTATAGTATATTATATATTACTGCTGAAAGATTTATCGAGTAAGCATATTTTATATTTTTATTTATATTCCGATTGGGCTATTAAAAAGGGCCCATTGCATTTAATTTTCTTGCCTTTAATTTTATTTATATTTTGCTTGGGCTCGTAAAAGGCCCATCACTTTTAATTTGCTGTTATTTATTTATTGGGGTAAAAAAAACCCATATTTATTTAATTATATTATTTGAATTTGAGGCCCTCAAAATTTCTGGAAGAAATTTATCATGGGCATTAAATGTTGAAATACATTTAAATGATAATAGTCTGAAAGACTAAATGAAAGAGTCCAGAAGACTCAATAAAAGCAAAATGCAGCAAAGACCGGAAGTCTTACTGCCAAAAGGTCCTGCAAATCTTTATATGACCACCAGAAGTTGGACATTGAATGACCACCAGAAGATGGTTACTCTCACGAAATTTAAATACAAGTGTACGCACCTGAAGCAAATGCGTGTCCCTGAAGGACAAATGTAATATTGATGAAACCATATTTGGTCAAGATAATGATCACGATATTGAAATATTATTCTTGCTTACCCTGAAGGTGTAAGTTGACATATATTGATTAATTTAATTTTTATGTTTAGTTTTATTATTTTTGTTATATTTATTACCTTATGTTTATCTTTATTGCTGCCTAATTCTTTTCAAATGTACCTGGATTTGTCGTTTCTCGAATAATGACCCGGGCATTTGTCCTGAAGACAATGCAACGATATATTCCGAAATTAATAAACAGAAATTATCCATATAAAAGTAAACTAATCCGCTCCAGAAGAGCATGGGTTCTTAATGTGCTCCT
Organism: Turnera subulata; assembly: GCA_028386065.3. Lineage (NCBI taxonomy): Eukaryota > Viridiplantae > Streptophyta > Magnoliopsida > Malpighiales > Passifloraceae > Turnera > Turnera subulata. Next base: position 556,798 of record JAKUCV010005122.1, on the reverse strand, counting down.
GAAGAGCAATATTTCACCTACCCAAAAATGCAACAGCATTCAAAGGGGGAGAGGAAAACTGTATGTGAATACTGTTGCATACCTATACTGTAAAGAACACAAGTGTAACTATGATCTAGAAGATCATATATTTACGCTCTGGAAGAGCATATACTATTGAAGAATAATGACACCCCCAATTGACAGTAATAAAGAAATTATTATGGATCCCGTTAAATTTACTCTGCTCTATTCCCTGAAGCGAATAAGACAATATTATTAATTTGTCCCTATGGCCTTGGATGAGGTTATAATGGCAAAACTAAGGGAAAAACATGCATATTATTATTGCATAAGGGATTCATTACTTGAGAATATTCACATAAAGCACATAAAGGAACTGTTCTCATACATAAGTTGAAAAGAAAATTATTTATCGGTTGGGTACAACATTGACCCTAAAACTCTGGGCCTTGTTATTGATGTTGACCCTAACACTGTCATTCCAGGAGAACCACATACCACCCATGTTGTTTTCTCCTGGTAGCTCAAACCGATTTGTTGGAGGAAAACGGAGTGGAATTACACCATGATTTTCTCCTGCTTGCCACAAAGTCTCAGTAATCAGTACTATGTTGGGCTTGTACTGATTCTTCAGATCCCTTAAGGTACGCACAAAATCTTGGGACCTTCTTGCTACACCCCTGCAATTCCATAGTAAAAGTCGTACCTTAGGCCATGTAGGTGGTAACCCAGTCACCCTTGGGACGCTCCGAGCCATCATGGAAACCTGATAATAACTGCTTTAATTTAAAATTTGACATGAAGGCTCTAGTTGAAATTCCTGCAGTCTATTAGATATGAAAAACATAATAGAGTTAGCCGAGCCATAAAAGGAAGCCCTTAGATTGCTTTGGTCCTCTAGGAAGAATGTTTCTTCCATAGGAGTTACAAAGAACCTAGATGAATAAAGTTCATCAACAAACACTAAATGAGGAATTCTCGCCAGATCATTCGGTAATTCCTCTTGCTGCTCATTCACCATGCTATAAGCTAGCCTATTCCTTCTTCCTAGAGAGGCACCCTCAACAAAGAAAATAGTAGCTGGGGAAGGCATTTTTCTTGTCTTGTTGAGTTTTTCTGAGTTTTCTGCATCTTCCTGTCTCAACCGCCTCCCCTTCTTATAGTCTGAGATTAGACAGCTAGGTGTCAGTTTTTCAAATGTGGACCCTTTTTTTGTCTCCGAAAAGATCCAAAAGATTTTTTGGTAATTAAAACTTTGCATTATTTGTCAGTAAACTCCAAAGCTTTTCAATCTTCGAGGTTTTGCTTTTGGAAAAGTTTGCCACTACTTTAATTATTGTCCAATAATTCTGATTTTTTTTCGACATGAGTGGCAGAAATAAGCCTAAAATTGGCACATATATAGCTAGCCTGAAGCTAGCAGTTGAGTAATTGAAACTTAACATATCCAGCCAGAAGCTGAAATGCTCTAGCCTGAAACTAGAAATTTTAAGTGTTTAAATACACAAGTTTATACAGCCTGAAGCTGAGACCAACTAGAAGTTGGCTGATAGATATGTAATTTATAGCTAGTATGCACCAACCAGAAGCTGGTAAATAGTTTTTCTAAGTTATCCAGCCTGAAGCTGGCACATAAATAGCAGCTTGAAGCTGGCACCAACTTGAAGTTGGTACATGGACTTATTGTTTGGCATGACCGGTTGGGCCATCCCGGGTCAATAATGATGCACGAAATTTATTGGATCATTCATTAAAAAACCAGAAGTTTTACAATCAATGAATTTCCATGTGTTTGTTTGCTGCGAAATTAATTGTACGGCCTTCCTAAGATGAGATTGGCCTAGAATCACTAGCAAGTTTGGGAATAATACAGGGACATGAACGCGGATTAATAAATCCGCCGTGTTGACCATCTAGGTAATTTTCACGATGCATCGACTAGATGGTCCATTGTGTGATGCAAGTTGGCATTGTGCGCACTAATTTAATAATTTGGCCACTTGCGGGTACATATCCCTACTTATGTTATTAGAATATATGTCTAGATAATGCTGGTATATTTCTTCAATGGGTAACGTATATCATTGGAAATAAACCCAAACAGATCTGGGGGAACATTGACAATTGATTGCAGGACCATTGATGAAATATTACTGTTTGAGAAAATGGTATTTTACATGCAGCAGTACTTCTCTGCATCAAGCCAAAAAGTTATCATAAAATCTCCCCATTTTATTGGTTCATGGTCACGAACCCATCTTTGGACCGTTGATTGTATAGTATATGTACCTAATGCTCCACCACAGTATAGTAAAGTGAGTTCTTAAAGAAGAATGGGAATATATGTTGGGTATGTTGGTTATTAATTAGATGAAAAAGTTTATCCAACATAAGGGGGAAGAAATAAGCAACTGGATCAAGAGTTTATTGAAATACATATCAATATCTAGTTTTGATCCTCAAACAAATTAGTATGAACCTGAAGTTCAAAAGATGATTCATTTGCAGGAAAATTGATATACAATTTCCAGACATATAAAGTGACCAAATCTTATATACCAGCTGCAAATGCTCCTGATCAAATTAATGTTCCAGAAGAACAAGTACAGTATGAAAATGAATCTAAAGTACGCAAGAAGCGTAGAATAAACTCGGTTCCAAAAGAAAACAAAATTCTCAATAGAGAGAATGGAGCAAAAGAGATAAGATGGCCCCAGTTAGAAAAGATTTCCTCCAGTAGAGGTTCATATTAAATGCCCTCCAGAACAGGTTTTTCTGACACAATTGATAAAGTTCCAGAAGTAACACAGGTACCTGAAATAAATAAGCATGATGAGATCTAAATTACAGTGTCAGAAATAAAATGGAACCGACGTGAATTAACCGTCGACGGAATACTTATTTTATTTATAATATAGCGCTAAATAAAATGAGGATCATGAACCTACATCTGTTGGTAGGCGCAGTGTGATTGGCCAAAATAGAGAAATATAATTAAGGCTGTGTTAGACTCGCTTGTAAAGCAAGGAATTTTTCGGACCCGTAGTCCGTACACCAGATGGTGTAAAATTGTCGGTCATAAAATGGGTATTTGTGCAGAAAAGACAAATAAATAGTAAAATATAAAGTACGGATTTGTAGCACAAGGTTCTACCCAAATGACCTGGTATTAATTATGAGGAGATATACTCCCCTGTGGTGGATGCAATAATTTAGATAAGTCTGGCATTACATGAAAAAATTGAAAATGCATCAAATGGATGCTATTACAGCCTACTTTTATATGGATCCATAAGTTATGACATATACTTGAAAATTCCTAAAGGAATCAAGTTGCTTGAAGCGACTAATTCCCGGGAATATACAAAATTAAACTGAATTGATCTTTAGGTGATTCAAATCATTTTGAGTATGCATGAATTTATTTTTTGATTATGTTTATCGTTCATATATATGTGTTTTGTGATTTAAATATTATTGGAACTCCTGAAGAAGCTTCCAAATGCCGTGCTATGTTTCGAGATGAAAAATCTCATGAAGGAATTAACTTGGTCCTGAAGTACCCTATCTAAGTGAAATTTATAGTGACATGAAGCCTGAAACTTTTGTCAGCCTATTGGCCAGATATGACTCTGTTCTTTTCTTCGGGGTATAACCGATGTAATACTATGTTAACCCTGTAAACCCGAAGAAAATATAGTTGGTATTTGCAGATGCAGGTCCATTATTTGGTCCACAAAAACACAGACAAACATATGTTACAAGTTTACACATGAAATTGCTACATCATCGGGACCACAAAAGCAAGATGGCAAGGAAGGTGCTCCAACAACAACTTACGAAGATAATGCTGCCTATATTGTCCAATTAAAGTAATGATGTATCAAAAGTGATCGGACAAATCATATGCCACCAGAAGCTGACAAGGACAATCGGCATGTGACGACATCATGATATCAAGGGAGGCCAAAATGAGGGGAGTAGAATACGCACTGCATTCTTTTTCCCTTCACCAAGTTTTTATCCCACTGGGTTTTTCTTGGAAAGGTTTTTAATGAGGCAGTTTCCCCAAAACGTATTCTACACAACACACAATGACATCCAAAGGGGAGTGTTATAAAAACGTGAAGTTTTGGATGTCATTAGTGGACAAAAATCCACCAACCATCACCTGTATTTTCTATATTTTGTACCTATATATATTGGCCCAGGCAATAAAAATTTTGAGCTTGACAGAGCTCTTCTTCTCCTCTCCACGACAGCTTCCTCTTCTTCCTCTTCATGAGGAATTCTTTCCACCATTAAAACACCATTATTCACAACAGGTGCTGAGTTGTTTTGAAAATAAAGTTTAAGGTGGTAAATATAATTAACCAGCTAGAGCTATGTTTAATTTTTCAACCTAAGAAAAATATGTGTTTTTTTTAAACGAATAAACATTAACAAATGTTGTGGAGACTGGTTTCAGTTGTAGAGGAGTGATATACTCTCCTGTCCCGCTCAAGCTATCATTTTAGTAAACAAAAAAAAGTCTCACTCAAATTTATATTTTACAAATTCTATATAATTTTAAATATTTTTTCATTTATCTAAGATAGTTTTTAATAGTATTTTTTAAAATGATTTTCTCTTTATCTTTCTTCTTTTTATTTTTTACATTCATAATGGATAAAATTAATTATATCCTTACTGGGTTATGCTACAGATTAAGCGTGATAGAGAGAATATTATATAGTATATTTGTGTGAATATTCCAATAAATCACTGCCACTTTATTGTCACTGTCAAGGATACGTAAAAACGATAGTTTACCATCGTTAATGCATGATTGCTATAGAACTATTCTTTTAGATGAATGATTGGTTGAACTATTTTATCAATAAGGATGATTGATTGAATTGAACTATACCAACATACATAGAGGATGAGTGTGGGAGAGGTATTGGTCATATATACATCAAATAGTTGGTAACCAAATAATCTCAAATTTAAGTTTTTGGTCCACGTAATTTCGGTCTAGTTTTGGAAGTTAGTATGGGTCATTTACTACTTGGAATGACAAAATGATAGTGAAATCGATCTTATTCCACTTTCGGATAGACTTGGGTATGGCCCATGTCTCAGGCGGGGGATCTAGGATTTAAATTTAGGAGGCCCAACTAAATAAAATAGTATGACATAATATTAGGAAATAAACCAAAATAAGTGTAAAAAAATTAGGTAGGATTAAAAAACTCATTTAAGGAAGCATTATAAATGATGTGTTACACTTATCAAATCAAAGCCTTTAAAAATTTAGAACAAAACAAACAAAACAAATGGTGAATAAAAAAGTTATCGCTGAAAAGAGAACCTAGGCGCAGAGAACCTGGCGCCATATACTAAAGTTATCATAAATATATAAATATAAAATTTTAGGGGGTCCTGACCCCTTGCTCTCCTGGGATCCGACCCTAGTCTCAGGAGAGTTGATACTAAAATTACAATCAATATAACCCTATAATTAGGTTACCTATAATTTAGATTTGACTACTCTCGCAAGCACATATATAGAATCTAAAAGAAAAGAAAATGTGATAACCTAAGTCCACGAGGGGAGCGGAAATAATAAAGTGAGCCATTTCCCAATTATTACAAGTGACTCTATATATATATAGTCTCTCGAAGAAGTAAACTAGATATAAGATATCCAGTGGTAAAATAAAAATGAATATTATATATGTGTTGGGCAACTATAGCCTTTCTAATTGACATCAACTCTGTCCTTTTCGCATAAAGTTCGTGAATCGTAGTTCAAACACTAGTTATATATCTAGTGATGTCCATTTCAAAATTATACTATCATATTTAGAAACTTAGGCGCAATTTGAACAATATAGGGGACCGTAAGATTTGAACCCATTTACGTTATGATTTTATTTTTCAACATATCGATCTGGGATATATATATACATACATATGTATATGTATATAAATAAACAATTCTGGGGTGCAGAAAGACAGTAAAGCAATGAAGGTTCACAGCTCGCCCAGGAGAGTGTGACAGACAAAAATCACCACAACTAGGAGTCTATATAACGACGAATATATATCTCCAAATAATTCCAGCCACTGGGTCTCCTTCTCCACTGCTGCCCAGAACCTCATATGTATAAACAAATTAACGAAGCAAATAAACTGCAGAAAAATAACACACACACACACAAAATCTGCTGGTTCATTCCCACAGAGATCGAGATTATCCCCAATGGTTGATTTGGACAGTGGAAGCTTCCTTGGTACTAAAATTTTGCTCTCTGTACGTTTCAAGTAAAACAGGTCACATCTTGAATGGCCCAGGCTAAGTTTATATATCTTAATTAACAGGTCATGTCTTTTTTCTCTGATGGGTGGGGTTTGAGTTTGTTTGTGGTACCCTCCATCCGTACACCGGCGTCGTTAACCGGATCCACGTTGCACCCTCAATAATTTACAATAAGGTACGTAGTAATAATTTTTTTTGTTTCTGCCGATACATATAGATATGCACGTAATGATTATATATATTATATATATAGCCTTCCGTGCCAGTAGTGTTTAAACATATGCCTACCAAGATTCCAGACTGCACCATTACGGGAAATTAATGCAACCATTATTGGATAATCAATTAGTTTCGCTTCACTAAAGATTAGTAGTAAACTTCTCCGTTAATTAATGGCCAACAAACAATCCTTTATCTAAAGATAGGAAAAAAAATTGTAACCTTCCATTCTCAAGCGGCCGTACCTAACAAAATCTCATACCATGGAGGATTCACTCCAAAATAATTGACATTTGTACAATAATTATTATGTTAGATTCTAGGAGTGATTAACTAAATTAGTAAATTATTTACATTTTTACTTTAGATGAGATAAATATAGTTTTTTAGTGAGATAAAAAAATAAATATGAGAAAAAGAAGCTTATTTAATGCTTGGACTCTTTCAGAAAAAATCAAAACCACAATGTTTTTTGGAACAAAACTTATCTAGGAATGGAGGGAATTCTAAATTATCCAAATAAGGAAGATAATTCGGTATGGACCAAAGAAACCAGACACGAAGTGACGGGCCCAGGCGGCCCATTAGCTTTAATCATTCAATCTCCAAGCATGGGCTCCCATGCCAGTGAATTAAATGGCCCCGAATTTTTTTCATCTGTGCCACAATTCTGTAGCGATTTGTCTGTTCATTTACTCTTTCCACTAATTAATGATTTCATATAGTGTAGAAGTATCCGATAGGTTAGGAATCTTCTGTGTAGCTTTATCACAATTTCAGCAGATTATGAAAATAGATTAGAAGAAAAGGTTCCAACTCGCTCTGCGCCATACACCTTCAAAAGACATAAGCCTCAAGTACCTGAAAATCCAACGAATGCATCATCCCACTGATCCCTCAATTTGCTTTAACTAAGTGATGATGATGATACTTATACATTACTCATAATCAAAATACGAAAACTAATACCCAGACCTCAACTAGCTAGTATGCCTCTCGCTTTGTCCCCATATTGCTACTTTGCACCCTTCTCATAAGAAGCCTGACACCATGTTTTGGGAATAATACCATCTTAAACACAGGGGAGTGGTGGTATTCTGGCGATAGAGAAAAGCTGAACTTGGATAAGACTAGAGCAAGTATTACTTTTAGTTGTAGCATGGCAAATGTCTCGCCAAGGCATCTTCTACTACCAATGCCCCAGGGAATGTATGCTTGTGGGTACTTGCAAGCTTCAGATATGCCCCTTGTAAACCTCTCCGGTTTAAATTCATTGGCATCGGGTCCCCAGTTTCCAGTGTCTCGGTGCAATGCAGGAACCAATACCCACATGTTGGTTCCTTTTGGCACGGTCAGATCCCCTAGTCTTATTTCTGCAAAAGCTTCTCTTGTTAGCATAATTCCAGGTCCATAAAGACGCAGCGTCTCTTGCAACACCATTGTAAGCTTCAAGAAAAGGAAAAAAAGATAACAAGAATTAGACAAGTAGTATCTTATATGACAAACAAACACCCAAATACCAATACATTGTTGGTTCAAGTGATTCAGTACTTGGTCTTTTTAGAAAAGGTCTCAAATTAAAAAGTTGAGTAATGGAAAAAATTAGAATTGGGGAGCTTCACAAATTAAAAAGTTGACTCCGCTTGAACTAGACTAGTAATTAGAGCTCGTGGATTTCTTGAATACCAGTAATTGGACAAGAACAGATATCAAGTAATCAAATGAAATGGGCTAAAGTTTGAGACCAATATTTCAGTACCGTTCTCAACTGGCGAAGCTTGTCCAAGTCTAGCAAGTTACGGTGGAGTTGATCACCACAAATTTCAACAATCTCAGCTCGAACACGTTCTTGCCATTCGGGGTGTAATGCAAGCAGCATCAAACCCCACGAGGCAGTAGCAGATGTTGTCTCAGAGCCAGCGAAGTAGATGTTTTTGCAATTGTCCACTATAAACCGGTCTTTATCTCGAGTAGTTTGGAAAGCTTCACTGTCGTCCGCACTTTCAAGTATTGCTTGCAATAGATCATTCTGATCAGATATCCCAAAGCTTTGGTTGTTTTCTTGACGACCCTTGACCACCTCTAGTATTAGAGTCCTAACTTCTTCCTTTAGTCTCCACATTTGCCTATTCCTTCTTGTTGGAAGAAATCTACAATTAAAATTCAATGTTAACGTGTTGTCATATATAACCTAGCCCGTCGCTCATTATTCTTAAACTAATGCATCTCATTTTGCCTTAGCAATGTGAGACTAACTATGTAAAATGTTGTAAAACACTGCTAGAGCATAAGCAGTGGCTAGGAAGTACCTTATGTTTGGAAGTCCATGGAATAAACTTGTAGTGAATATACTTTCTCGAAGGGCATCTAATTTTGCAAAAATTTGTTTGCCTTGGGAGTAAGAGCTTCCAAAACAGGCTTTTGAGATGATATCTGCGGATAAGGTCCTCAAATCTTCATCAATAGTTATGTCCGCTACTCCTCCACCAATTGCAACCAGGCTATCCCATTCTCTTATCATGGGTATAGTACATTCCTCCATTATTCCCAACATGTGCTACACCAATTTGTCACCATTAGTGATCCATTCTAAGATACTTGGACTAGGTTTTTTTTCTTTTATACTTGCTACAACTGAATTAGTTTCTTCTTTTTTTTTGTTTTAACGAGACCATAATTGAATTAGTTTCGTGTGCAAAGATGTAGCAAACAAATTGAAGTGTAAATGACATCAAGATAAGGGGGTAGCATTTACCTTGACCCTATGAATGAAGAATTCAGGGGCAATAACATTCCTTTGATGGGCCCAATAAAGCCCATTAGCTTTCAGGATCCCATCCCCCAGCATGGGCTCAGTTGCCTTGACAAGATAGGTAGGCCTACCCAAATCTAACGACTTCTGATGATTCAATTCCTTTATCAGATCGGGTCGGCCCACATAGAGATGCTGCTTGTTCCCAGTAGAATACATGTATAATGGGCCTGTACCAACCTTGAAATTTACTTCTTTCCATTTTCTACTATTTGTTTGACCAAAAGGAAAAGGAGAGAGAAAAAAGACAAAACAAACATCTGTTTCGCAGATCATCCTTTACAAGTCCGCTTTCCTTTGTCTTTGTGGAAATGTATATACATAGAATATGACGAGAATATGATAGAGGTTTTGATGGAAGATGCTGCGGGAACCATGTTTCCTAGACGGTTTCCTATATAGTTTTGATGTTTTCTAGACTAGCTTTGCATGTAATTAAACTATATTCTTCTCTAACAATTAAGTTGTCAGAAAAGATTTGCATAAGTAATTAAAGCACTGCAAAGCTTTACTGCAGAGAAGAACATACCGAATTGCTGTGACCATTGCAGGAGGTGAGGGAACATGTAGTGAGCCCAATCGTGGGAAATGGGTTGGTTTTGAGGTTGGGATTGAGCCTTCTTCACCGCCATTGACTGGATCTCCTGCATCTCCAGGATATTCCCATGCAAGAAAGAAGAAGGCCTTGGACCTGGGATTCCCTGCTTCGACAGCATTGATCGGATCCTTCTGGGTTTTATCCAAATCGCAGCACAAACTTGAATCACCAGTACCAGACTACACATCCCAACTATTGCAAGAGACCAAAAGGTCTGTAGTACTAGAATACCTTCCATATCTCTCTCTCTCAGTGTTTCCTTTCGTCCGTGATGTGGGTGCTGCAGTCTTGTTTTGCCAAATATCTTTGTTTGCTTTGTTCATGTCGACGTTAGGATATAAAGACAACCAACCGAGGGCTACTTGTGTAATAACAGGCGGAGAAGAAGTGTGCCTGTCATAATTTCTCTTTTTAACCATAAATAGTGCATTAATCACAAATGCTAAAAATGGAAAAAAAAAGGAGGAGGGGACGGGAGTATGCGTAGATAAGTTATGCATTCACATGATTGGCTTATAACGTTGATGTTCTCTTGCAAAAACAAGAGCGGACTCGGGCGCCAGTCTTAGAGTACTTTCGACATGGTATCATCGAAAACTTACAGTACATTATTCATATACAAAGTACGTAAACAAAACTTACTGTAACCAGATCTCAAATACTATGCTTTCTCGCTTTGCCCCATATTGCGACTTTGCACCCTTCTCATAAGAAGCCTGACACCATATTTTGGCACTAATGCCATCTTGAAGGCAGGGGAGTGGTGGTATTCTGGCGATAGAGAAAAGGTGAACTTGGATAAGACTAAAGCAAGTATTACTTTCAGTTCTAGCGTGGCAAATGTCTCGCCAAGGCATCTTCTACTACCAATGCCCCAGGGAATGTATGCTTGTGGGTACTTGCAAGCTTCAGATATGCCCCCTGTAAACCTCTCCGGTTTAAATTCATTGGCATCGGGTCCCCAGTTTTCAGTATCTCGGTGCAACGCAGGAATCAATACCCACATGTTGGTTCCTTTTGGCACGGTTAGATCCCCTAGTCTTATTTCTGCAAAGGCTTCTCTTGTTAGCATAATTGCTGGACCATAAAGACGCAGCGTCTCTTGCAACACCATTGTAAGCTTCAAGAAAAAGAGAAGATATATAGCAGTTTCTTATGACAAAAGACACACAAGTAATTGTAATGAAAAATTATGGCTTATCTCAGTACCGTTTTCAACTGGCGAAGCTTGTTCAAGTCTAGAGAGCAATCGTGGAGTTGGTCTCCACAAATTTCCACAATTTCTGCTCGAACCCGTTCTTGCCATTCAGGATGTAATGCAAGCAGCATCAAACTCCACGAGGCAGTAGCAGATGTTGTCTCAGAGCCAGCAAAGTAGATGTTCTTGCAATTGTCCACTATAAACTGGTCCTTAACGCGATTAGTTTGGAAAGCTTCACTATCAGCAGCACTTTCGAGTATGGTTTGCAATAGATCCTTGTGATCAGATTTTTCAAAGCTTTGGTTGCTTTCTTGACGACCCTTGACCAGTTCTAGTATCAGGGTCCTAACTTCTTTCTTTAGCCTCCATTTTTGCCTGTTGCTCTGTGTTGGAAGAAATCTATATAATAAAATTTCATTGTCAATACTGTATTTTCAAAACTTTGTATGTCGCTCATTAGTTTTTTAGTTTTTAGCAAAGAATCTTGATTGCTAATTTTCTCTTATCAAGCTCAGACTCGCTGTGTAAAATGTTTAAATAACTCAAGAACTCAGGGAGCATATATATATAGCATATCAGTAGGCAGTACCTTGTGTTTGGAAGTCCAAGGAAAAAACTTGCAGTGAATATACTTTCCCGAAGGGCTTCTAGTTTTGCAAAAATTTGTTTGCCTTGGGAGTAAGAGCTACCAAAACAGGCTTTCGAGATGATATCTGCCGATAAGGTCCTTAAATCCTCATCAATTGTCACTTCTGCTACTCCTCCACCGACTGCAACCCGTTTCTCCCATTTTGTTATCAATGGAATGGTGCATTCCTCCATTATTCCCAGCATATGCTACATTTTGTCAAGTGATCCATTCTTAGCTGTTTGTTTGAATTAATTGAGCTTGCAAAGATGTAGCAACCAAAAACTGTCAAGGACATAAACATATGGGTGGCCTTTGCTACAAGTAAAAGTATTGGGGAAGTAAGATTATTGTGTGTAGTTGACTTTTCAATGTAAAGTTCTCAGTAATAGGAGACTTCATTAATATGAATAGAGTGTTTCCAGTCTTCAGTCACAAAATTTATCCCCAATTTTTATATATAGAAAAATAAAATATTTTTTTAATTTTTATTTGGAAGAAAAGAGCCAGGATGGCCTTATTAATTTTTTTTATTATTATTTTTAACAAAACATAAAAATCGCTCTCTGCCAATTCCAAAACATCACAGGAGTTGAATGGAAAGTTACATTTCCAGCGCTACCAAAGGCCACCACCATAGAATAGCACATATTACCTTGACCTTGTGGATGAAAAATTCAGGGGCAATAACCTTCCTTTGATGGGCCCAGTAGGGCCCATTGGCCTTCAGGATGCCATCCCCTAGCATGGGCTCCGTTGCCTTGGCAAGATAGGCGGGCTTACCCAAATCTAACGACTTGTGGTGATGCAACTCCTTTATCAGCTCGGGTCGGCCCACATAGAGATGCTGCTTGTTCGCAGTTGAATACATGTATAATGGGCCTGTATCAAAGCTTCATGCCTTTCATTACAATTACAACTTACAACTTTCCCATTTTCTGCTCTGTCTTTGACATTATAAATGACTAACATCAACATGGCTTTGGCCTCTCTTGTTTGAGAGGTAATCTTTCCTTCCCCTTTTCTTTTCTTATTTTTTTTTTAGTTGTTGAAACTTTCCTTCTCTTTGGTGCAAGTTATGACTTTATGTACACTAACAATCTATTTTTTTGTGAAGAAATAAAATATGGGCTTCATTTCAGGCTCCAAAGAACAGGCCGAATGTAAGAGACAAGCAACGAATGGAGATGCTTCTGATGGCATCTTAATGAGCTGTTATTTTTCTCTCTTTTTTGGAGCAAAAATGTAATTGGCTGTTTTAACTTTTATTTTATGTGGACAACAATACTAAAAGCAAAGCAAGATCGGCCTGTTCACGTCTAAATTATTATTATTATTATTATTATTATTATTATTATTATTGGGGGAGCATCAAAACCGAGGCTTTCAACTCCTGGGGGAGAATTACCCTTGCATATAAGCCTGCCTATTTTTGACAGGAAGAGAATGAGAAAAAATTGTAAAAGGGGAGTAGGCCTTTTCTGCTTTTGTATATGGTTTTCAAAGCTCAAAAGAAAAGATTTGCATGGCGAAGGACTGAAGGCATGCACGCTTTATATACTGCAGAGCGAGAAGAACATACCGTATTGCTGTGACCATTGCAGAAGGTGAGGGAACATGTAGTGAGCCCAATCGTGGGATATGGATTGGGATTGAGCCTTCTCCGTCGCCATTGACTGGATCTTCTGCATCTCCGGAATATTCCCATAAAAGAAAGAAGAAGGCCTTGGCCCTCTTATTCCCTGCTTCAAAAGCGTTGACCGGATCCTTCTGGGTTTTAGCCACATCGCAGCACAAACTCGAACCACAAGACTACACATCCCAATTATTGCAAGACACCAAAACGCCTGTACCAGACTACCTTCCATCTTTCTCTGTCAAAAAATCTCAGTTATCTGTCTTCCTTTCAGTAATTGCTTTGTATGTGGAGACATATGACAGGAAGCAAAGGGGGTAACTTATACATGAACAGGAGCAGGAGAAAAAGTTAGAATAACACATAAACAATGGAGCAATCTACACTATTATGAAAAGAACACACGCGTTATCAAAAAAAAAAAAAAGAAAAAAGAGAGGATTTGTTGGGCCTGCATTACCATCCTTTTCATCTAATTTTTTAATAAGTTTATTTTTAATTTATTTGGCACATCGTTATCACCGGTCCAGATTTGTAAGACCACAGGAGTGACTAGGAAAATTGACAAATCCATGAAAACATGTTATTATTAATGATTGTTTTTCTCGTTAACAAACCCTAGCTTTTTTTAATCCAAGCGAATACAAAGCAGGGGTTTTACATGTACGGGATTAGATACACGAGATTATAAAACAAGCCAGCATTACTGTGTCTTAAGTGATATCTCCCTGGAAGGATCATGAGTTCGATTTTAATGGTGTTGGGAATTAGAAGATTTGGAATTAGGATTAGGAGAGAGGATCAACGTCAATTTCTCAATGTCAATGACAATAACTTATCCAAGAAAATATGCAACCAAGAAACAAAAATTTCTACTCCCTATTTAATTAATCTCCACGGAAATCTATCCTTCTAATCAAGAACACATTATAATGATTTTTTTAAAAATATTATCTCACAGCGTAATGATCCTTGTGATTTGCAATGACACAGGCTATTACCTTCCCTATTTTTTTTTAGGTTAATCTAGGGTCATTTGCGAATTCAAACTAGAAAGTGAAACTTTGAACAGGGGGGCACAGACGGGGTTGACATTTTTATTTTGATCATTTGGATCCTGCAACAAATATCTCGGTTCAATCTCTCTTTCAGTTACGGAAACCAAAAAAGAAATCTCTACTCTTTTTTTTTTTTTCCCCTTGAGAAAAAAGGCATACCAGTAGACACCCTCCTGCTACACCATAGTATGGGAGAATTACCGGGCTCAACGGTCACCACCCAACAATATGGAAGGCCATATTCGGCCACATCACACTATATTGGGACTTGACTGGAAGGACCAGGACTCGAATTTGAGTCCAACAAATTGCATGCTAAAAGCTTTACCGGGCCACCACTACCGGTGGTCTTTCAGTTACAACTTACAAGATGGACTTGAGAAATTATAATAAAGATTTAAGATGTGCAGATGATACTTAGATCAAAGAAATAAGAAAGATGTGCATACAGCTGATAGGACACTTTGGGGACATTTAATGCAGGACAAAGAAAAATTCTAGAATCGTTTCATTGAAAGGAGGGAATTGACCAAGGGTTCACTATAGCTTCTTAAAGCACCAATTATTCATATACAAAGTACGTACATCTAGTGTACGTACATCTAGTGTGCTTCTCGCTTTTCCCCATATTACTACTTTGCAATCTTTCTCATAAGGAGCCTGACACCATATTTGGCCAATAATGTCATCTTGAACACAGGAGAGTGGTGGTATTCTGGCGATAGGGAAAAGGTAAACTTGGATACAACCAAAACAAGTATTACTTTCAGTTCTAGCATGGCAAATGCCTGGCCAAGGCATCTTCTACTTCCAAAGCCCCAGGGCATGTATGCTTGTGGGTACTTGCAAGCTTCATATATGCCCTTTGCAAATCTCTCCGGTTTAAATTCATGGCAATCGGGACCCCAGTTTTCTGTATCTCGGTTCAATGCAGGAATACATGCCCAAGTGTAGGCTCCTTTTGGCAGAGTTAGATCCCCTAGTCTTATTTCTGCTAAAGCTTCTCTTGGTAATAAAGTTCCAGGACCATAAAGACGCAGCGTTTCTTGCAACACCATTGTAAGCTTCAAGAACAAAAAAGGAGAGAAGATATATATAGTAGTTTCTTACGAATAAGAGCACACGAGTAATTGTAATGGAAAAAAATTAAGTTTGAGAGAAGTATTTCCAGTACCGTTTTCAACTGGCGAAGCTTGTCCATGTCTAGGAAGTAATCGTGGAGTTGGTCACCACAAATTTCAACAATCTCAGCTCGAACACGTTCTTGCCATTCAGGGTGTAATGCAAGCAGCATCAAAATCCAGGTGGCAGTAGCAGATGTTGTCTCAGAGCCAGCGAAGTAGATGTTCTTACAATTGTCCACTATAAACCGGTCCTTATCGCGATTAGTCTGGAAAGCTTCACTGTCATCGGCACTTTCAAGTATAGCTTGCAATAGATCCTTCTGATCAGATTTCCCAAAGCTTTGGTTGTTTTCTAGACGATCATTGACCACCTCTAGTATTAGTCTCCTAACTTCTTTCTTTAGTCCCCATATCTGCCTGTTCCTCTTTGTTGGAAGAAATCTACAATTAAATTCAGTATTAGTGTAATTTCATAACTTTTCCCGTTGATTATTACTTTTGTCTTGGCAATGTGAGACTATCTAGACACTACTCATATATTGGGAGACTGGAGTAGGAAATACCTTAAGTTTGGAAGTCCAAGAGAGAAACGTGTTGTGGATATAATTCCTCGAAGGGCATCTAATTTTGCAAAAATTTGTTTCCCTTGAGAGTAAGAGCTTCCAAAACAGGCTTTTGAGATGATATCTGCGGATAAGGTCCTCAAATCTTCATCAATAGTTATGTCCGCTACTCCTCCACCAATTGCAACGCGGCGTTCCCATCCTCTTATCATCCGTATGGTACATTCTTCCATTATTCCCGTCATATGCTACATTTGTTCAAGTGATTCATTCTCAGCTATTTGGATTTTTCTTTGACAAAAAAGAATAGCACTGACCATTACCACAAAATTATGGTATTTTTTTATGGGTCTTCCATCTGATATTCATGGTAATGTTGGATAACACCAAATGCTATAAGCTATTTGGATTAGTTGAGTGTGCAAAGAACATAAACATATGGAAGTGGAATAGCATATTACCTTGACCTTGTGGATGAAAAATTCCGGGGCAATAACCTTCCTTTGATGGGCCCAGTAGGGCCCATTGACATTCGCAACGCCATCCCCTAGCATGGGCTCCAGTGCCTTGGCAAGATAGGCAGGCTTACCCAAACCTAACGACTTGTGGTGATGCAACTCCTTTATCAGCTCGGGTCGGCCCACATAGAGATGCTGCTTGTTCGCAGTTGAATACATGTACAATGGGCCTGTATCAATTTCGGGAACTAATATTTGTAATCTTCCCCATCAAAATTCGCACTCTCCCGAACTTTTTTTTTGTCGAAAGGGTAAATATATATTAATTCAAACCGAGTACAACATACATATTACAATAACATAGATTGCTAAAAATTAGGGAAATAACGTAATTAAAAACCACAAATATAGTGGAATAAATCCACATATAAAGCATGAACCATAAATACAAAATGATTACACTTAGATTCGGACATAGGCAAAGGTTAGAACACAAACCAAAGAACTTGCAGCTGCCCATGAAAGGAAGGACGTGATGTCCGCATAAAGCAGGACTAGCCCCAAACAACAACCAAGTTCGCATACAGTGGTCGGCAGCTATCGGCTTTAACTCTGAGACGCGAGCAAGCCAAGCAATAGCCATCACCGGAGAAACGGAAGAAAGCCAATATCCGCCCTTGAGAGTAAACACTTCACAAAATGCTCCATACTTCACACTATAACACTGCAACTGACCCAATTCAAGGCCACTGGGAAAAAGGAAGAACAACTCGCCATCTCTTGCCTTTGTATCTGTAGATCTAGAAGCCTCGAGGTTGAAAGCTTCAGATCCATAGAAGCAAGGAGAACAGGCCAAGGAGGAGATGTTGAGAGTCTCCAACAACAAAATGATGGATTTGAAATCCATGTACTAATCACCAGATCTATTACAGATCTACTAGATATATGTATAATAAAGGCTAAATAACACTTACAAGAAGAAAAATGGGCTTACCAACCAACCGGAGGAGCCGGCGGCGGCAGCCCGTACTCTCTTGAAGAAGAAGCTTTTGTTTTTGGGAGAGAAAAGGGAGGACTCGTTTTGGGAGAGAGAGAAAAAAAAAACTTCAAGTTTTCATATAGTAGTTCGCACTCTCCCGAACTCCTATTTAGTCTCCAAATGACAAAAATATCTTTTACGAATATATTATTATCTTGTTTGTCTTTTTCCTCAAAGGATTCTTATGTAGAATTCAGGACTTAGTTTTTTTGGGAAATAATGAACTCTACATATATTTATCCCCGTATCTTTATTCATCTTGGATTATTATGAAAGTGAGATATTATCTTTCATTTTCTATTTTATTTGTTCTTATTTTTCTCTATCTTTTTGTGATTTATAAATCGTCGTTTACTAATTACTGTATTTTCAATAACAATAATCATGAAGTATACTCTTCTTGCTTAATTCGATTTCGTTCAAAATCACTAGTTGGATTATTCAACTATGGTTATATTATAAATATAACTAAAGCACATGTTGCTTTTCTTGTTCATTATTTCTGTATTATTTTCTTTCTGTCCCTCAATCTTTATGATACCAAATTTACCCTTTAATAATCTTATGCTTCTCTTGCCAATTCCTAATAGTGGCGTATAGGAATCCTAAAAGATATTTTGTTAATATAGAGAGAGGTTTACAACTAATTAAATTTGCCATAATAAAAATTTTCCTATCCTATCGTAATTTTTTTTCTCACATTTGATGTAACAGCCCGGGTAAAAATTTGGATTTTTACCGGGACTGTAAAAGTCTTTTTACATACCGAAAGAATTAATCTTGGGTAATTAATTCAAGGTAAATCGAGCGTCGTTTTTCGTAACCGAGTCTTTTCCCACGGTCGAGATTTTTTCCGTGGATTTTTCGGACCTAAGTTGGTATTTTTTCGGGTCCCGAAATCCTCAGAAAATTTTTTTCCGGAAAATGACTAAGGGGGTATGCAGTTATTTTCTGGTCCGGACGGGACACGACTGCATGAATGGGTCAAGCAGCCGCCTCCCACTGTGAACCTGTGACTTACTTGTGCTGCCCGTGACTCTGCCTTCCTTTTCCCTGCACGCCATCATCTGCCAAAAAAACACTGCCAACACTTAGTGCAACTCTCCTGCAAAATCAAACCAGAGAAAAAATTTAAAGAAAACAACAAAAACAACACACACAAATCGTAACAACCACCACATACACACCACCGGCCAAACACCTCACCGCCGCCATCATCACCGACATCTTATCCTCCACCGCTGCCGCCCACCGAAGCCCCACCACCTGCAGCGCTTCCCCTCAGACCTGCCGCCGCCGAACCCTGCTGCTCCGCCTTCCTCTCCGCGTGCGACGACCCGCGACCGGCAACAACCAAGTCGCCATCTCACGCCTCCTATCGCACCGCCACCTGCGTGCACCGCCGCCTCTTCCACCGCCAGCTTCTCCTCCCCAGCGATGCCACAGCACCGACCGCGACCAGTCCTCCTTCCTCCTCCCGCACGCGATGCTGGCCGCCGCTGAAGATGCATGGTCGTCGCCTCCTCCTTCTCTCTCGCCTTGCCGACGCCAGCAACGACACCACCGACGAAGCTCCTCCCTTTCGCGTCGTCCGCCATCAGCCCGTCTACCTCGATCTGTCCGTGCCGTCGGTAGCTGAGAAACCGTAGCCGCCACGACCTGCAACCGCAAGGGAGAAGCGGATTGGACGACCCGGGTAGCTGCCCCGGATCCGCGTGGTGCTGACCCGGATTCCTGCCTTGGCCTGGGTCTTATGCATTCGGTCTGGACCTCCCTTGGGTTTGAACTCGGGCCAGCTGTCTTGGGTCTGAGACCTTGGACATTAGTGGTGGGTATGGTTGAACCTGTAGACTTAGTTTTTGGGCTTGGACATGGGCTGTGCTATTTGGCCCAGTCCGGATTTAATTAAAAATAATAATAATAATGATAATAATAATAATAATATTAATAATAATAATGATGATGATGATGATGATAAATATAATAAATACAATATGAGAAATATATATATATATATATATATAAATATGTTATAGAATATATATTCTGGAAAGTATATATATATAGTGTATGGTTTATATCTTTTGAAAAATTATTAATACTTGGTAGATAGTTTTGATATACATACACTATGAATATATTTCAAAAATATATATATGAAAAACTAATTCCTCTAGAAAATTACATTATGGGAAATATATTTTGTCTTTAGAAAATAAAAGTACCTATTTAATAATTTGTATTTATTTTCAGAATAAGCTTTTATGAATATATATTTTCTGGAAAATAACATATATAGGATATGATTAATATATATATATTTTTGTTTGATAAATAATAACAGTTGGTAATTAAATTATGGTAAATAGTTTTATAAAAATTTTAGAAATATATATATATACATATGTTATCTTTTCCAGAAAATTATGGTGATTATATTTTGGGAAAAGTATAATTAATTTATGAAAATATTTTGAAAGGAGAGTTTTAATTAAAGTATGGTACCGAAATTATATTCGGATATACGTACGGTATAATATTTTCGGTAAAAGATGATAATAAAGGATATGAACCGGGATGGATTTATTTCGCAGTATTGGCATCATAGCATACCGATTATGTGCATTTATGTGAGCATGTTGTTTTGCTGTATAGGTTTGGATATCGGGCAGTTTCCCGAGGAGCCAGCTTCGGACCGGTCATTGTCTTCGGAGTTGGGTAATCGGCCAAGATGAGGATGGATTTCCTTCAATATGTGCCTGTATTACTCGGTTGTTGTGTATGATGATTGTTGCACTGTTGATTGTTGCATTTGATTTGGTTTTGGGATGTTTATCCCCGTGCATTGAGTTTTGGATATTTATTTTCGTGTCTTTGGGCATAAGAATAATGGATAAATTAATAATTTGTGATAAGGATGTCGATCCTCGGTTTTGGATGGGATGTCTATCTCGGTATTTTGGTTAGGGATGTTGATCCCTGTGATTTAGTTTTGAATGATGATATTATAATTGTCACGTGGTAAGTAGTGGTACGACTCGATGGTTTAAGACTGTTTTGTGGTGGCCATGACCTGGGTTACTTGTGATAAGCATGTCTATGCTTGGGATGTCTATCTCGTGATTATATTTGGGATGTCTATCCCTGGGTTCTTATTTTTGGGATGTCGATCCCTGGGTTCTCTTGGATTTGGTCTGGCACCCGAAATATGTTAAGAACCAAGTCTGACCCCTAGCTTATCCGTGACGGGGTCCGGAAAGATAAAATTTGGAAATTAGATTTTTATTTGAGTCTTTTTGGGTCTTGGACCAGTTTTGGGTCGTGTCTTTTGGTTTGGCTATTATGCTGTTTTCGACTTTGAGTAATTTATAGTGTTGCATATTGATTGTCTATCCTTCGTCGGTGAGCACTTCGGACTCACCCCTCACCTGCGGGCTTTCATCCCGTAGGTTGAGTTATTCGTGGTACAGGTTTGATGCATTCCAGACAGGCTGCGGCGTTATCCCTTGGACAGGACTCGGATTCATTAGATTGCATCAGTGTCGCATACAGTGTCTTTGTGAGTTATTAAGTCTTCCACTGTGCTACATATTGTTATTGTTGGGCCTTGGGCCGGTTGTGATGTTATAGATGATCCCGGGTTCGGGTGATATGTTTTGATGTTGGGCCGAAGGGCCAGATTTCTAATGTTTATATTTTGGGCTGTTGAGCTAGTTCTCTGTTGTTTACACTGTATGCTGGGCTTTGTTTGGTTGGGTCGTTACAGTTCCGGCACGTGTTTACTATGTACAGTAAATACGGGTCGGGGCGTTTCATTTGATGTGAAATCAATTAAAATAAGAATAGAATGGTTAATAGAATTTTGCTTTATTTGCCACCGGGTTAATGATATATTTGGTACACTAGTCTTTCAAATTCATCAATTGTATATTCCGACTTTTTTTCCGGTCAATTATATATCCGTACTTTTGAATTTGATGACATGGTGTGCTACCTACCAATAGTGTGTGTTAGTTTGTCTCCTAAATTTTAAATTTAATCATGTAGGTTTGTTATAATTATACAATTAAATTCTCAAATTTTTATTTATATTTATTTATATTCAATTGAATCCTTTTTTTGAACGATAAAACTTTTATTTAAATTCTTAATGTTATATATGATTACTAGCTATAATATTTGATGTTATAATTATTGCCTATGTACAATTAATTATTATTATACTACTAAATTATAATTAATTATAAAAGGAAATAAAAAATTAAAATTCTTATAAATATGCTCTTGTAATAATAATAATAATAATAATAATAATAATAATAATAATAATAATAATAATAATAACGATAATTTATTATCTGTAGTTAATTACGTCAAATTTAACAATGTTCATATTCAATTTAATAGTCGACGTATTTATTATTACTAGCCCCTGACTACTAATCGCTCTATGTTTGATATTGCTTGGATTTAGAATAGATTCGGAGTCTAAGTATTTTTGTTATTTGGTTGAGTGCAATCTAAAACAAAATTATTAGAATCCTGGTTCGTATTCCCATTTCCATCCAAGTATGACCTACTTAGCCCAGGTTTCCACGAATTGAAGCAAGGAATTGAGGGGAACTCTTAAGAAAAATCTGTGCATGATCTGGTTAGTTTTATAGGAAGAAAATGAGACTGTTTAATAAAAAAACACAAATGAAAGAGGATAGCTTTTGCATGTAGACTTAGTATATAAATATATATGTTTCTCTAAGTTCACAGAAAAGATTTGCATAGTAAAGCACTGGAGAAGAGCATTCATACCGTATTGCTGTGACCATTCCAGGAAGTGTGGAAACAAGTACTGAACCCAATTGTGGGATATGGATTGGTTTTGGGATTGGGATCGAGCCTTCTCCATCGCCATTGATTGGATCCCCTGCATCTCCTGAATATTCCCATAAAAGAAAGAAGAAGGTCTTGGCCCTCTTATTCCCTGCTTCAAAAGCAATGACCTGATCCTTCTGGGCTTTATCCACATCTTGTTACAAACTTGAATCACGAAACTACACATCCCAATTATTGCAAGACACCAAAACGCTTCTACTGGAATACCTTCCATCTTTCTCTGATCTTTCCTTTCTGTTTTTACCGGTGGATCTCTGTCTTCCCGTCTGTTTGCGTTTTTTGTATGGAAGCATATATGACGATCCAGAGGGAGTACTTGTACATATAAAGAGGATAACAAAATTAACACAAAAAGAAAGAAAGAAAGGAGTTGTTGGGGATTGATTAATGCATGAGTTAATTAACACAGAATTTTTAATTAATTTTTAGTTAGCCGCTTCATTCATCACTTCTATTAGGTTGAAAGTTTAAAACCCTATCGACCATTACTATATAAAAAAAAAAGAACCCTATGGACCATCCTTTTTCGCTCAAATACTAACTCGTTTTGTCAAGTAGTTTATTCTGACCATAGGAACCTCCCTTAACCTAAACTTAATATTACCAAAAAAAACTATTTGTCATGTTTTAAAAAGAATATGGATGTGTTATCAAGAGAATATGGGTGTCTAGTCATCATCACAAGAAATACATATGACGAAATAGTTACTTGTATATAATATATCCTATAGTTCATTATTAATAATTTCTGCAAAGTCTTCACGAATAAATTTATTGAATCAAATTATCACGTCAATTTATCCAAGTCAATGACAATAACTCATATTTGGAACATAAATATGCAACCAGGACCCGAGAACAGTAACAGTTTTGTCCCTCCCAACTCTCTGCCCGACATGCACTTGGTCTAAATAATTTTCTAATTGATGAGTGTAAACATGCATATTCTCTAGTTAATTATTCTCCGGGGAGATCTGTCCGTCTAATTACTAAACCATAATGATTGTTGTGATTTGAAATCACACAGTCTTAGCTCCCAATTTTTTTTTTTATTTTTCATCTAAAAAAACAGAAATTCTATTGGTTGGTCTCGGGCAACGCCCGCAGCTCAACTTGCATTATAACCAACCAACAGTATCGTGTGGATCATCAAATAGATAGTACAATTTACTGTGAATGTGCCATGGTTTCTCTACTGAAAACGCATGGTGGCTAGAATTTTCTAGTGCGACACTCATCCTTGCATCCTTACGTCGAAGAAGTGTCTGTGTAGGACATTTAGTCACGGGCAACATTCTAGATACCGGATAAAAAAAAGAGAGGAGGTGCAGCAAGACAAATGTTAAGTTCACAAGGTTTTCAGAATGGACTGCGTTGTGCTGCAAGTGAAGATGGTAAAAATCTCTGGTGTGAACTGTGAAAGATTAGATTCATACGGTCAATGACTCAATGCCCAGTGAAGTGACTAGCAGAATGCTGAAGCTTCGCGCTCATAAGGACAAGAGAGGGGTAATTTTGATGATATGTACAAAACTAACAAATCATCATATTGGGCCTTCCTAGACTATGTCTGATATATTAATCGAATTATTGATATGGATATTGATACAGAGAACCTGCACCAGGCGTACGTACTAAACGAAACCTTATCCGGAGGAACAAATCCACCATAGACAGGAAAGTCTAACACCTCCCCTATCTTAGCACAGACGACAGGAATAGATACTAGCCCGCTTCATTACTTTTTACTCCCTTATACTTTCGGTCAAATTAGGATCACCTCCTGAAAAAAAAAACCGATTTTCGACCCCCTAAGCTTTTGAATTCCGCATTTTACCCCCCTCTGTTAGGGTTTTTAAATTTGTGTTAGTTGATTTAACGGAATGCAGGGATGATTGACACGTGGCAAGATCATTATCGTTCGATCTTTTTTCATTATAATTTTTAGAAAAAATTATAAAAATAAAAAATGGCAAACCACCTAACAATTATTATTTTTTAAAACAAAATGAGAAGAATAAAAATATTTATATCATAGGAAAAAGAAAAATTAATAAGAAAAAATCAGAAGACAACTTTAGCTTAGCTATCCATTTGATAAAATATATTATTTCATTATTTTATTTTTAAAGAAAAAAAATTATGAAAAAAGAGAACATAAATATAAAATTACTTTTTGGGTTTCTAAAATTTTATAAAAACCAAATTTTAGTTAAAAAAGTTTTCAAATTAACTCTTTATTTTTTTAAAATTTTAAAAATGACAAATTTGATTTTATAATTTTTTATAATTTTATTCTTTTTAAAAACTAAAAATAATATAAAAAATAAAAAACAAAGCAAAAAATCAAACTTTAATATTATTACATTTTAAAAAATAAAATATTTAAATGATAAAAGGAAAAAAATTTGATCAGAATTTCGGTGAAGCGCCCCGACCCGTATTTACCGTACACAGTAAACACAGGCCGGAACTGTGACAACCCAGCCCAACAAAGCCCAAGCATACAGTGTGGACAACATAAACTCGGCCCAACGGCCCAAAAATATAAACTACAATATGGCTCTACGGCCCAACATCAATAACATCAATAAAAACGAAACTGGCCCAATGGCCCAACAACAATGACATTATGCACAGCGGAAGACTTAA
The DNA here is from genome assembly GCA_028386065.3 of Turnera subulata. NCBI lineage: Eukaryota > Viridiplantae > Streptophyta > Magnoliopsida > Malpighiales > Passifloraceae > Turnera > Turnera subulata. Next base: position 531,613 of record JAKUCV010005122.1, on the reverse strand, counting down.
ACTCACTAACACTGTATGCGACACATGCAATCTATGGATCCAAGCCTGTCCAAGGGTACGCATCAGCTCGCTCGGTACGTTCCTGCACTACAAACAACTCACCCTACGGGATGAAACCCCGCAGGCGAGGGGTGAGTCCGAAACGCTCACCGACGAAAGATAAACAGTGATATATTCAACCATAATACCTTCGAAGTAAAACAACCATCAGACAGATGAAACAACACACACAACACAACAGAGGAATCTAAATCAAACAACACATCAAGAAATCTAACACAACCAACATGTCAAGGAATCTCACTTAATCACATCAAGCCAAGACCAAAAGATTACTTATTAATTTTTATTACCAATTTTATCTTCCGGGCCCCGTCACTGGACAAGCTAGGGTCGTACCTGGTTATTAACTAATTCTGGATGCCAGGCCCCACCACAATCCGGGATCAACATCCCCATATCTCAAATCCGGGATCAACATCCCAATATCTCAAATCCGGGATCAACATCCCAATAACACAAATCCGGGGTCAACACCCCCAACCAACAAACCCTCTGGCAAGGCACCACAGAACTAGTCTCTAACCATCTAGTCGTACCACTACTTTCCAAGTGACAATTACATCATCTCATAATCAAATCCAAATCCCTTTCCAATACTCTTTATTCTTTCCTCGGTCACCTAATTTCCAATTTCCTCAGATTAATCCAAATCTCACTCAATCAATAATCTCATATCAACAATCTATCACATCAAACAGTTCAGCAATATTTCCAACACGACATACACAGGACTATCACGTTTCTACAACAGCATCAACAAATCCATAACAATCCAGTATCAGCCGACAAACATTCCAGCAGATCAAACAAACAACGATAATCCATAAACAACAAAAAATACACACACAGCATTACGGGCACATATCAAGGTTTATCCATCCTCACCTGGTATGTCTCTGAAACTGCTATCCAGTCAAATCCCGATACCCTATACGTACATATAGGAACACAATAATCACTTATAATGCACAACAAAATGATCATGCATGATACCGGTTAACAGTTATTAGACGGCTTATCAGTTCTTTTTATTATTTCCATTATTATCTTCGACATAATAACAATAAATGAATACATATTCGTATAACGATTATATAATAGTGAAGCGATAAATACGTCAGATTAGTATAGGAGTAATATCATTTTAAAATCCGTAATTTAAATTGTTAATTACTTAATTACATGTATTTATATGCTAAAAGAAACTATTATTGTAAAATATTTATATATATCTATAAGGACAAAATCTATAACTATCCAAAATACAAATTATCACCATTTTAGTTTATAATTACAAAATTATATATATTTTTATATCTAATCTTTATAATGTAAATTCAATTTAGATAAAAATAAGGAAATTAAGAATTGACTCGGTAGGCCTTCACGAACGTTTAGCCCAACGGAGGTTAAAACTAATATTAACATAATTTGAAAATTAAATAAGTAAAAGACATATTTAAAGTAAATAAATAACATAATTTAAATAAATAAACAACACGGCTTTTATTAATTAGCCCAATCGGAAATATAGATTAAAAGCATATATTAAATAAATATAACTTAGATAATTAAAAACATTGCATAAAATTAAATCATAAGTCAATTTTAATTAAGTTGATTAATCGTTTAATTAATGTCGCTTTAATGTCCGGTCCGTTATTAATGTTCGGGTTCGTTATCGTGGCTCGGGTTTCGTTGTTAGAGTTCGGGGTCCGTTGGTAATGCATATGTGTCACGGTATTATGGGCCTCCGCACGTTCGGCCCGTTTTCGAGTCCGTGTGCAAACCGAGCCCAAACCCGCGTCAAGGTATATTATGAGTCCAAGAATTTACCCCAAGGTCAGTTTCCGGGCTTGCCGGAAAAATCCCGAGGCCTCGCCGGAATAGACCCGAGACTCGCCGGAAACTTGCCGGATTCCGGCAACCACTGTTCACGGCAGCCACAACAACCCAATCTTCTGCTACTGTTCACGGCTGCACCTCCTCTGCTACTGTTCATCGTCCATGTAGACACCCAAACCACACCACCAGCACAGCAGTCCGGCCATCAACGGACACACCATCCCCACGGCCACCAAATCATCAACACTATTTCTACCCTTGTTCGGCAAAACATCAACAAGCAGAACCCACAAACATCAATTAAACACGATTAATCTCCATCCAAACACAACTAATTAAGGACCCCGTAACATGAAGGCAGAGAGGGTATGGTTTCTTACCACTGAAACCCACCGGCGGCGCTTCTTCAGCAGGTGGGGAGAGAAGCTTCGATGCGTGACATACGAGGGAGAGAGGGAGTGCGACGGCGACAGATCGGAAGGAGGGTGGCAAAGGCGACTTCGTCGGCTCCCTTCGTCTGGACAGCGGCGCGGCCTGTGAGGGAGGCAGAGATTGGTGACAGAGGCGGCGGCGCGAGCAGGGTCAGAGGCAGAATGAGAAGGGAGAGAAGGGAGGCAAGGGTGAGAAGGAAGGAAGGGATGGTGCGATGGGTGGCGGAGACGGGTTTCAAAGGGAAGGCGAGGGAGAAGAGAAGAAGAGGTGTTTGGTGGTGACCGGTGGTGCTTGGCCGGCGGTGAAGGAATAGAAGAAAAAGAAAAGAAAAGAGGAAGGAGGAGAGGCAGGAGGGGAAAGCGTGAGAGGAGAGGAGGAGATAAGGAAAGGGGAAAGAAACAAGAAAGGAAATAGGAAGGGAGTCACGGGTAGAAAATGAAAAGGAGAGGGTGGGCCGGCGGCTGGAAAAAGAAAATGGAGAAGAAAAGAAAGAAAAGAGAAAAGAGAAAGGAGAAAGAAAAGAAAAAGGGGAAAGAAGAAAAAGAAGAGGGAAGAGGAGTGGGGCCCACGTGGCCGGGAAAACCGAGAGAGAGAAACGTTGCCGGGAAAGAGGAAGAGGAAGGAAAAGAAGGAAGAAGAGTGGCTCGGGCAAGCTCGTTGGCGGGTCCGGATTCTCGCGTCGGAATCCCGTCTTTCCGACAAATCCCGTCCCGAGTCCAAAAATATGACTTGGGCTCGGAAAATCCGATTAATCCTCCTGAACGTCGTCCAAGTCTCGGAACTGAAAACCGAGGCTCGGTTAGTTAGGAAGATGCTCCCGAGCGCGGGAAAATTCTCGGTTTCGAAAAACGACTCCCGTTTTACCTCGAATTAATTACCCGAGATTAATTCAACAGTAAATCACTGTATAACGACTTCTACAGTCCCGGTAAAAATTCAAATTTTTCCCGGGCTGTTACATTCGGCATATTTATGTGTTTGATAAAATTTCTTTCTCTTATTTTATTTTTAAAAAAACGAAAAAATTTAAAAAATAATTTTACTCAACAAAAAAATTATAAAAAAGGCAAAAATTTCCACTCAACAAGGAATTATTTTTATTTTACAAAAAGAAAAAAAATAATTCTACTCAACATATGTTTCTATTTTTTTTCTTTTTTTTATATTTAAGAAAAAATAGTAACATCTTTATGAAAAAGAAAAAAGAAAAAAAGAGAAAATATTTATATGAAAGGAATTGGGAAAAAAAAAGAAGAAAAAAATTCGTAAGGCTAACAAGATTATTTTTGGTTATTTTATTTTGACAAAAAAAACAAAAAAACTGTGGAAAAGAGAAAAAATAAAGAAAAAAAGGTCCTCCTCCCTCTCCGGCAGCCCCATCTGCAGTTTTTCCTCCCTCCTTGAGTGCTGCCCTCTATAAGAGAAAGGTTCCACCAAAAAATCTCTACCAATCTCTATCTCATAATGACTAACTAAAACAACAACTAATTAAAAAGCCAATTCAAACACCACCGGATTTAATTCCCACAACAACGCCACCCTCTTGCCGCCCTTGTGACTCCACTACTCGCGTGCCCGTCCTGCGACGTCCAGGCCGACTTTGGCCATCTACACCACCACCAAGGAGGAACCACTGTCTGCAAATCAAAAACCAAGGAGGTCAAGAAGAATCACCACGGCTATATCTAAAACCACCATTGCCGCCGCCCCGAAGCACATCAGCGTCACCACATCAAAACCTCCTCCGGCTAGACCCCAAAACCATAGGCAGATTTGCTGCCAGCCTCCTCCCCTTTCTCTCTAAAACCACGCAACAGAAATTCCTGGTCCGGGTTTCGATCCATGGCCTCGTATTGTTCTACTATTATTTGTTTCATTCAGTGAAATTGTAGATCAAGCTCTTTCTCGTTTGAATTATTGAAACACAATATCTTATCATCCATAACTTTTTGCAGCAGCAGCGCATGTTACCAAAGCCAACACATAGTGACTGATCCATCATCCCGATCTTGTTGCTTTCTTATGTCCATCATGTTTTTGATTTTTTGGTTCTTCGTTGATGGCTTTAGTTAGTGGTGGCGGAGGGAAGAGAGTGAGAGGGTTGCAGAAGAAAAGGAAGAAGAAAGGAAGAAAGAAAAAGAAGGGTCACGTGAAGAAGAAAAGAGAAAAAAAATAGAAAAAGAAAGAAAAAAAGAAAAACATAAAGGAGTAAAAATCAACCCGTGAAAAAAGAAGGAAGAAGAAAAGAAAAAAAAAGAAAAAAGAAAAAAAAAAGAGAAAGAAAAAAAGAGTGAGGAAAACGTTAAAGGAGAAGTAAAAAAGAATAAAAGAATAAAGAACAAATCAATGGTATGGATCCATCCACGTGTCATCCATCCGCAGCTTCCGTTAAGTCTTTTGACGGAAACGGAATCGGATCAACCAGAGAGGGTAAATTGCGAAATTCAAAAGTTTAGGAGGTCGAAAACTAGTTTTTTTTTTCAGGAGTGATCGTAGTTTGACCAAAAGTATAAGGGGTAAAAAGTAATAAATCCCCACTAGCCCAACTACTAACAATCAGGACACGAAAATATAAAGCCCAAGAATCTGGGAGTCCGCAACAACTTTTTCTCTTTTTTTTTTTTTTTTTCTTTTTGCCCATCCTCGATATATACAAGGATTCCAACTCGAACATACTTGAGCAAAACTAAATCATCTAACACGCGCTTGGACAAAAATCTTGATATGATCATTTGATGATACGAGTTTGCAATAATGTTCATCTCTTCCAACTGACATGATCCTTTTCTCAATTTTATCAGATATAAATTTAATAGGTTGAAAAAAAAATAGTCGATATTCTGTACGCTCCGTCAACTTTCAGTTATAAGATGGACTTGAGTAATCTTAAGGATTTAAGGATATGCACATAATTAGACAAAAAAATTAGACAATATAAATAAATAAAAGAATTCCATAGTGAGGATATATAGGATAGGACACTTTGGGGACATTCAATCCAAAATTCTAGAATCAATTTCATAGAAAAGAGGGAATTGGCCACGAGTTCATTCATTATAGGTTCTTAATTTGGAACACCAATATCAGATGACGTATGGGCCCAAAGATTTCTTACAGTGAGCGATGGCTGCCTGGATGGAATTATCTGCGGTAGAATAAGTTTGGGATGGTAACCCTTGGTGGAAGGGGGAGGATTTGATAGAACTAGGGCAACTTTTTGCTCTTCTATCCCTGCAACCAAGACTGGTAGTCACAGCTTCCATTACTCCTTTAACTCCTGTATCCAAGTTCATCTCTAACATCCTTGACCTCTCATCACCTTTTTCGAACAGTTTATAATTATCTGGGTTGATCTTTCCTTGCCCTGATTTCTGCTGCAATGATTTCGCTGATCTCTGATACGGGTTAAATTCTTCATTGTAGTATCTTTTTCCTACGTTGGTAGGGCTCTTTTCCTGGGAGGAGGAGTTGTTCACTTGACAGGTCTTGATAAATGAGGCTAGGAGAGTCCGGAGTTTCAAGGATCGGAATTTGATCAAGAACTTCATCATGATTCCATTACTAGTTAACTTGGTTGCGGTTCTTGTACTATGTTTGGTGTAGAAACAAGAAGAAGATAGCAGGAAGGGGAAAAAAAATGGAACAATCTGGTTAGAAATTCACTTGCTACTTGAACGAACAACAAAAATATATACATTCAAACTTTAACAAATAGGAAATTATTCATTCCTTCAACGCAAAAGCCCGGCATTATAGAAGAATTTTATTATGGGGACTCCGAAGTTTGATTAGTTGTAGACCTCACAGTAACAAAATATATTTAAGGGTTCATTATTTCTATTTTAAAGTTTATTTATTTCTCAAATTTACTTTATGGGTTCCCCCTTCCTCTCCTTGATTTATATTTTTTCTTAATTCATCGTATATTATTTAGAAAATAAATCTACACATCCAATATATATACATAAATAGTTTAATTTAATTATTCTTAATATAGTCAGACTTAGGAGTTCCTACCATAAAATTTTTTTCACATCATGTCTATTTCTTTTCCTTCTGCTGGATCGTTACCATGTTATATTGTTGGACTGGACTCCCATGGGCCTTAACTAGAGATGTATGGCAATTCCTAGGCCCAAATTATATGAAACCTGAATTCTTTTTTCTGGTACAAGAAACCTTTCTTGATCTTCATCTTATTGTTCTCTTTTTCTCTTTTTTTCCCCTTTCCATACCCTTGAAACCTTATAAGTTAGAATAATAGTAGAAGATCCCGGGTATAGATATATGTGCTAAATTATGGGTGATTCTGAACAAAAAGAATTGTGGGTAATTAATTATAAGAAATAAAATGATTTTTTTTGGCATTATATAACAACTTATTGATTGTCAGATCAATCCATCTATAGAATAATTTCTGTACAGAAATTCTATCCATTGAACATTCTCCTATTGCAATAGGCTGTAAATGACAAAACGCCTTACTAATGTCTGTTTGTCTACCAAATAACAGACTACAGTGGAAGCGATTAGATGGCACTGCGCTGGTGTAAATGTGCCAGAGTATCTGCTATACCTATTTGATCTGATCTGACAGTTTCTTAATCTTAAGTGATGATATGATTTATAAATATCTTTAAGAATACTTTTTTTCTTAATTAATACGCAAATATTCGCACCAAATTAAGAAATACGATTAACAAGTCTGCCAGCGCCCTGCAACTCCAGGATACATTGCAGGACAGTGGAAGAAAAATATGCAAGCTGAAACTAATTTTCTAGTGTTCTAAAATCCAATAGGTTCATCAATTTAATTTTCCTGCATTTTCTATCGTTACCCGCTAAAATTTAAGGGCATGGGAGTATAGTATAAGTTGCCATCTACTTCGGTCCAAGTCAACGTAACGTAGCAAAACAAAGAAAATTCAAAGGCAAAAAGTGAACAAGACACAAGTGACATACCTGCTCCGTACGAGGTCTAAGTGATTGGCGTCATCAGCATCACAGCAATTTCCTCGGTCAAACTCCGATGATATTGTCTTAACCGCACCGGACATTAATGTTCCGGTGTAGCGATTCACCGCCGGGAGCTGTACTTTCCTTTTGATGGTCGTTAATCTTTGGACTTTCCCATTAGTAAAAGAAGCGTCCTGTGTAATCGAAGGACGAGGAGAAGAAGAAGAGCTGAAGGTGAATGTGGACGATGAGGATGATGGTATACTACTGAGTTTGCACTGATGATCATCGTCACCGCCGGTTTCGGGTTTGGTGGTGAGCTCCGGGATGGGAACACTAGAAGAGAATGATATGCGTAGCTCCACTTCCTTGTCCCAGTAGTCCTGATCATCATCATCATCTTGTGGAAGATCATCTTTGTCATTTTGGTGGGTTGGCTTTGTGGGTTCAAGAGCTATTTCGATGTATGATTCATCGTCACTCTCATCATATTCGGAGAAAGAGGTGAAGTCGTAGCAACTACTGAATGAGAAGCTACCTTCCCGCTCTGGATCTTGGTATTTGATGCTTGCCATAATTAAGCTGATAAATGACAGTATTAGCTGATTTGCGAGCAGAGTATATATATTAAGGACGAACAGGAATATATGAGATACTTAGAGATATTTATGATGAGCCTTTCAAGCTAAGTACTGCATACAAAAACAGAATGATACAGATCATAAGGAAGAGAGGTTGCTGGTGAGAGAGTCACAGATGCATGTGCATGGTGGTGATTAAGCGAGGTAGATTGGTATAATGGGGGGAAACTGTTATTGTTTGGTTATATTGATTTCATTTTGTTCTCATCAATTGATTTTTTTTTTCTCTTGAAGAGATCATACTTATTAAGCAGGACTCTCATATATTAGCCAAATAAGACTCTTATAGAATCGTCAATTTGGAGTTATTTGATTTTTTTAATGGATATAGGAGTTAAAGGTTAGACCAGTCTTCCTTTCTTGACCCTCAAACCTCTAAACCCCGTATTTCAATATTCGGATTTCACAAGAGCACAACCTAATATCACGCATCTAGATTTGTTGTTTCTGCTACCTATGAATTTTTAATGATTTTATAGACAATGATGGCTTAACCCATCTTTTACTCTTCTATATACGTACCTTAATGTCAGTTAATAAATTAATTCAAACTTAGTGCATGTGAGCTCTTATAGTCTTTGCTGCCAAAATTAGCTCTCCCGCAATAATAGTATGAAGGAAGAGGTGTCTCTCCCCACTCTGTCAATTATAACCCCGACGACTCGGAACATCTCTTTGGTCCAAGCGTATAGCGGTATGGCTTCACATGTGAGTCATAAATGTGGGTTGAACATTTTGAACTGTTTAAGAAATGATGTGTATATAAGAATATTCGTTTGGCAGTTGTAGTAGTGGACTTTACCTAACTTGATATTATGCTTCATATTAAGACCCCTCTTCTAGTTGAGCAAGTGACACCATAAGAGTGAAGATGTGAAAAGTCCAAACCCAGTTGCATCATTGGCAAAATGAGGCCACTGGCAACTCTAACTTCAATTATCAGGAAATTTTCAAACTTTTCTCTGGTTCTAGTGGTGAGAGTGAGCCATAGTTTTTCATACCACATTGAGCAGCGCAGGGTCTAATTGTGCATCATCTAAGGATTTAGATCTATAAATTTCGGATTTCACTTGTTCTGCCCTTCTTTCTTGTGATAAACCGGCTTTTCTGCAGGAAATAGGTACTTGTCGTCCCCTGCTAATTTCCAGTATCAGGTGGATCCCACTATCTATATTGTAGAATTCCTTAAAAGGTATACGAGATTAAACACAATTGTCTTATTCTGTTTCCCGTGTTAGTGGCGTTGATAGGCCATTTCAAGGCGAGCTAGAAACTACTTACCTCTCTGGTCCTACAGATTCCTTGAATACTCACTCTTATTCCATAATTTAATCGAAATGATACCCGGAATTGAGCAAATTAGATGACGTTGATTGTCTTCGGCCAAGAGAAACGAAGGTCAGTGAAACTGATATCTTCATGCATTGGTTCAAAAATCACTCTCTATGTCCTAAGACTAACAGACAGCCAGCGGATTTTCCCTTTGTTATATATTTATTAGTACCTGTAAAACAAATCAACTCCCTGGAATTATGAATCAAGTACACATAGATTGGCTGCTTCTAGAATGGAATTGGGTTCCTGATTGCTTCTATTGCTCCTTGTTTGAATTTTCAGAAACTTGGCCAGTCATACAAAAGGTCAAAACCGTGCCACTAGCTGATCGAGCACACTAATTTGGGAAGGCCTTTTCAACTTAAGGATCTAGACCTATGCCTTTATGCCTTGGAATCACGTCATGCAATTCATTTGAAATTCTATTATCCTGAAGAACTTAATTTATTTAAGATATGATGAGCTTTTTTTCTCCATCCGGGTCAGGTCTACTACAAGCTACATTTAGCATAATCTGAAACTTAGCAAAGACGCTTTCCTTCACTCCTCTTAACCTGTTCAGGTTCAGCTTAACAAATTTTCTAATTTTCCTAACTTTTCTGATCTTCTCCTGTTCCCATGTTTACATTATGAAATGAAAATGAAAGAAAGCTATAGCATCAAAAAAATCATTGGTCCATATTGAAAGACGTCTCAATCTGACAATTTGGTGTTGCATTTTTTGACAAAGTCTTGATTCTCCCAAAAAAAACAGGTCAAACTTATTAAGTTGAAGAACTGTAGGGCAGAAAAACATTTCGGCCCATATTAGCTTATTTTTCGTCGTTTTTTTGTTAGATATGAATAAATTTTCTGATGCTGCATCTTACATCTACGAATTTGGACGCTTGATCATAACGTGATATATAACTCATTAACGGTAACAGAACAGAGTATGTGACAGGGAAAAAACAGAGTAGTGATAAAACCAGACGCGACGTGACAGTACAATCTCAAAACAAGTAGAATTTATAGTAGCAAAAAACATATGAACATATGCAGGCGATGCATCATCAAGCCTGAACAAAAACATATGTAAACTGATAAGATCTAACCTCATCAAAATCAAACCCAAAAGTAAAGAAAGAAAGAAAAAGACAGGACCTGTAGAAAAGAAGAGAAGTATTAATGATTTATAACATTAAGAGCTACGAACAAGAACGCTCCTCATCATGTCCTTGAACTCGAAGAAATCAACACGGCCATCGTGGTTGCGGTCCACAGAGACGATCATCTGCCTAACTCTATCAATCTCCGTCGCCTCCGGCAACCCCAGCTTCTTCAACACCACCTGCAATTCGTCTGCGGATATGTACCCGTCGCCGTCCTCGTCGAACACCTTGAACGCCTCCGTGAGGTCGGACTCCTCCTGCTTCAACTTGGCCTGCTCGTCGTCCCCGTCCTCGGCCCCATCCTCCTCCGCCTCCATCCCGAAGAAGGCGTTGTCCAGCGACTGGTGTAGGTTCACGAAGTCCTCGTACGTGAGGCCGGCGTTGCCGGGCCTTATGTGGGACTGGATGGTGGACTCCAGCTCCGACAAGTCGGCGTCCAGGCCGAGGAGGCTGAGGGCCTGGCTCAGGTCCTGGACGGTGATCATGTCGTCGCCGTTCTTGTCGAAGAGGTCGAAGATGCGGCGGAGGCGGAGGGAGTTGAGGCTCGGGGACCGGAGGCGGAAGGAGTTGGAGGATGACTTACTCCTTCCCCACGTGGTGGAGGAGGCTACTGCTGCTGCTTGATCCGATGATTCCATATGGGTATCTTATGAGATTAATGTTTCTCTTCTTTTCTTTAGCCAAACTCCCCGAGGCAGAGAGAACATGGAGAAGAAAGGCAGTGTTTGTGTTTTTTCTTTTTTTCTTTTACGTGAAGAACAAACTTTTGGTTATGAAGCTTTGGGATCAATGGGAAACTGGTGGTGGTGGGGGATTTAAGAGATAGAGAAAAAGAAAAATGGTGTTAATTAAGGAGAGAAAGGGCATGGTCTTAGTATGGATGGATTGTGAGATAAAGCGTTTTTAACGGCAATGGTTTGGTGTGGCCAGCCATCAATGACCGATTCCCTGTATCTTGATCGTTGACACTTGATATAGGTTTTAGATTTATATGGCTAGTTGATTTTCTCTCCTAATTAAGAAAAAAGAAATCTTCATGGCGCGTTTTTGTCTTGATTTTCTTTTGATCGATTTCCTTTAATCGGGATGAATAACCTTTTATAGCGGCGGATTTGGCAGTGGAATTGGTATGTATGGTATGTTTAGCTGGTCAGAAAGAGAAAGAAATTCAGATTCATAGAATCATATGACAAGTTTTGGTAGGCTATTTGGATTTAAAGTCATGTCTTTTTTTTTTTCTTTTTAGAACCCAGATCAATTCTAGTCCTACTCATGTCCAGGTCCTGAAGATGGTACCCAACAAATTAACACTTGTTTATAGAAAGTTGATTCAAGTTGATTATGACATGGTTGATCTTCAATTATGTTAGGTTGGACGGATTCTTGAATCGTCTGTTGATGTACACTACTACTAATAGAGGTAAACGGGAGTGCACGTTGGCAGTTCAACGTGATGAGGCCTCTCGGCCAAAGTAGAACTGTGTAGTTTTTGTTTTCTCTTTATTATTATTATTTTTTGGTAGCCATTTTTGGCCCAAAGAAAGAAGAAATGTGTACTTGCACAATGCGCAACTCAAATAAAATAATAGGATGCTACCCAAAAAAATAATAATAATAGGAGTTTTTTTATATGAATTTAATTGAGTCGATTGTCCTCTGTTTGACCACGTGGCCGCTTTTTCTTTTGTCCTTTTTCTGATGATGTGAGACACGGTTGTGCTTAAATACTTGATCAGTTACTCTTTTATGGAAGTTTTTTTAACAATTTGATTCAATAAAAAATGAAATGAAGTTACACTGTCAAACATTTTGATATTGGGCTACAATGGTCAACATTTTGGGCAGCCCAAACTCGAAGATTTGTTTGAACATGATATAATGGGCCTGAATGTTCATCCCAAACTAATAGATTCAGTGTGTGGCCCAATCAGGTAGAAGAAATAATACAATGTATCTCTCTCTCTCGAAAAAGATAAAAAATACAATGTTTGTTGTAAAACTAGTGTTTAATGTGCCTATTGATGTAGTATGAAGAAGAGAATGGAGATGAAGAAAAATGCAGGGTGATGAGAGGAAGACGGAAAAAAAGGCAGAGCAACCCAGTCTAATTCATTCTGTGTTATGAATAACATATTTATACAAAGAAAAATTTGGGGTAGGTGGAATAACATCCACACACATTTTTATTTATAACACTCCCCCTTGGATGTTATTTTTGTATTAGGAAGAATACGCTTAGAGAGAACTGCCTCATTAAAAACCTTACCAAGGAAAAACCCAGTGGGATAAAAACTTGGTGAAGGAAAACAGAGTGCAGTGCATATTCTTCTCCCCCTCATTTTGGCCTTCCTTGATACATGCCAATCATCCTTGTCAACTTCTGGTGATGTTTGCTTTGTCCGATCACTTTTGACATATTCATCATTCAATTGGGCACGGTGGGCAACATTATCTTACTCTATTGTTGGAGCATCTTCCTTGCCCTCTTGCTTTTGTGGTCCCGATGATATAGCAATTTCACGTGTAAAGTTGTAGCAGATGTCCGTCTCGAGGATAAGAGCAAATTCATATCTTGCCAATAGGCTTAAGTCAAAAGCTTCAGGCTTTATTTTCTTACCAATACATATTGCACTTCAACAGGGTGCTCCAGGATCAATCTAATAGCACGATATTTGGAAGCTTCTTCGGGAGTTCCAATCATAAATAAGTTCATCTATACTCAAAATGATTTAAATTATGTAAAGATCAATTCAGTTCTATTTTGTAGTTTCCCGAGAATTAGTTGCTTCAGGCAACTTGGATCCTTCAGGAATCTTTATGTATATATCATGACTTATGGATTCATAATAATAAGCTGTAATAGCATTCATTAGATGCATTTCTAATACTTTTCATATACTGCCAGACTTATCAAAAGTAATTGCATCCGCCACAGGGGAGTATACCTCCTCATAATTAATTACCAGGTTGTTTGGGTAAAACCTTGTGCAACAAAATCGTGCTTTATCTCTCATATTCTTTTCCGCACAAATACCCGTTTTATGACCAATTGAATTTTACATCATCTTGTGTACGGACTACAGGTCCGGAAATTTCTCGCTTCAAGCGAGTCTAACATAGCCTTAAGCGTATTTCTCTACTTTGGCCAATCATACAGCGTCTACATTCGCCAATGTAGGTTCATGATCCTCATTTTTATTTAGCGCTATAAATAAAATAAGTATTCCGTCGACGGTTATTTTCAAGTCGGTTCCATCTTATTCCTGACACTGTAATTGAGATCTCATCCTGCTCATTTATTTCAGGTACCTGAGTTACTTCTGGAACTTTATCAATTTTGTGTCAGAAAACCTCTTCTGGAGGATTTTCCTCTGCATGAGGGCTTTTAATTCAAACCTCTACTGGAGGCCTTATTTCCTTACTAGGGCCATCTTATCACTTTGCTCCATTTATTTTCTATCGAGAATTTCTTTTCTTTTGGAACCGAGTATAATCTATAGATTCATTTGCATACTTACATTGTTTATCAATCTAAACAGGAGCATTTGCAGCTGGTATATGGTCACACTTCTCGAATAAAAATGTCTGGCAGATGACTTACTAATCTTTTTGCAAATGAATCATCTTTTGAACTTCAGGTTCATACTAATTTATTTGAGGATCAAAAACTAGATATTGATAAATCATTTTAATAATCTCTTAATCCAGCTGCTTATTCTCTCCCCCTGATGTTGGATAAAACATCAATTAATAAGCAAATCTAACTATAAATAAATCTCCAATCTCTTGTCATAGGTTTCAATTATTTTTGTAATTTGTGGAGAAACATACCCAACGTAGATTCCCAATCTTCTTTAAGGGACCATTTCACAATCCTGTGGTGGAGCATTATATACTGAATAACTGATTGTCCGAAGATGGGAAATACTAAGTATGTGACCATTAATCAATTAAGTGGGGAGATCTTATCATGTTGGCTTGATGCACTCAAGTGTTGTTGCATATAAAATACCATTTTTCTCAAATAGTAATATTTCATCAATGGTCCTGCAATCAATTGTCAATATGGCCCAGATCTTTTTGGGTTTATTTCCAATGATGTACGTTATCTATTTGAAGAAATATACCAGCATTATCTAGACATATAGTCTAGTAACATAAGTAGGGACATATACCGCAAGTGTCTTAGTTATTAAATCAGTGCGCACAATGCCAACTTGCGTTACATAATAGATCATCTAGTTGATGCATCGTAAAAATTACCTAGATGGTTAACACGGCGGATTTATCAGTCCGCATTTATGTCCCTGAATTATTCTCAAACTTGCTGGTGATTCTAGGCCAATCTCATCTTAGGAAGGCCGTATAATTAATTTCACAGCAAACAAACACATGGAAATTCATTGATTGTAAAACTTCTGGTTTTTCAATGAATGATCCAATAAATTTCGTGCATCATTATTGACCCAGGATAGCCCAACCGGTCATGCCAAACAATAAGTCCATGTACCAACTTCAAGTTGGTGCCAGCTTCAGGCTGGATAACTTAGAAAAATTATTTACCAGCTTCTAGCTGGTGCATACTAGCTATAAATTACTTATCTATCAGCCAACTTCTAGTTGGTCTCAGCTTCAGGCTGTATAAACTTGTGTATTTAAACACTTAAAATTTCTAGCTTCAGGCTAGAGTATTTCAGCTTCTAGCTGGACATGTTAAGTTTCAATTACTCAACTGCTAGCTTCAGGCTAGCTATATATCTACCAATTTTAGCCTTATTTCTGCCACTCATGTCGAAAAAGATCAGAATTATTGGACAATAATTAAGATAGTGGCAAACTTTTCCAAAAGCAAAAACCTCGAAGATTGAAAAGCTTTGGAGTTTACTGACAAATAATGCAAAGTTTTAATTACCGAAAAATCTTCTGGATTTTTTTTTTCGGAGACAGAAAAGGGTCCACATTTGAGAAAACTGACACCTAGTTGTCTAAGCTCAGACTATAAGAAGGGGAGGCGGTTGAGACATGAAAATGTAGAAAACTCAGAAAGATCAACAAGACAAAAAAAAATGCCTTCCCCAGCTACTGTTTTCTTTGTTGAGGGTGCCTCTCTAGGAAGAAGAAATAGGTTAGTTTATAGCATGGTAAATGAGCAACAAGAGGAACTACCGAATGATCTGGCGAGAATTTCTCGTTTAGTGTTTGTAGATGAGCTATACTCGTCTAGGTTCTTTGTGACTCCAATGGAAGAAACTTTCCTCCTGGAGGACCAAGGCAATCTCAGGACAAATTTTTATAGCTCAGCTAACTCTATAATGTTTTTCATATCTGCTAGGATGCAGGAATTTTAGCTAGAGCCTTCATGTCAAATTTTAAATCAAAGCAGTTATTATCAGGTTTCCATGATGGCTCGGAGCGTCCCAAGGGTGACTGGGTTACCACCTACATGGCCTAAGGTACAACTTTTATTGTGGAATTGCAGGGGTATAGCAAGAAGGTCTCAAGACTTTTACCTTAAGGGATCTGAAGAATCAGTACAAGCCTAACATGGTACTGATTACTGAGACTTTGTGGCAAGCAGGAGAGAATCATTGTGTGATTCCATTACGTTTTCCTCCAACGAATCGGTTTGAGATACCTGGAGAAAACAACATGGGTGGTATGTGGTTCTCCTGGAACGACAGTGTTAGGGTCAACATTAATGGCGAGGCTCAGAGTTTCAGGGTTAATGTTGAACCCAACAGATAGATTACTGTTTAATCAGATGTATGAGAACCATTTTCTTTGAATGTTCTCCAGTTATGTATCTGTTTATGCAATAATAATATGCATGTTTGCTTTGAGCCTTTTCCATTTATTATCTCATTCACGCCCACAGGCACAAATAATTATACTGTCTTATTCGCTTCAGGGAATAGATCAGAGTCAATTCATTGGGATTCATAATAATTCATTTTATTACTGGGGGTGTCTGTACTCTTCAAGAGTATATGCTCTTCCAGAGCGTAAAAATACGATCTTCTAGATCATATTAAAACATGCGTTCTTCAGGTACATATTCGGATTTATGCTCTTCTGGAGCGTGTTAATCTTTTTCTCATTTCGAGGTGTCATAATATGTTATATTGACATCCACACTTATATAATTCTCCTCCTGTGGATGCCAATTTTGCATTGTCTTCGAGACTAATGCTTAAGACATTATTCTAGAATCAATTATAAAGTACTGAAAAGTAAATAAAAATAAATTGCAATGCGTAATAATTTAAACTGAACATAAAAATAAATTGAATATGAATTGTTAAGCAAGTATAATATCCACCTTCTGGTGGTCATATAATTGCCATCTTCTGGTGGTAATAATGTTTATTTTCGATTTTTCTTTGAAGGATCTTCAGGATCTTTTGAATGGTAAGACTTCCAGTCTTCGTTGTATTTTTCTTTTCCCGAGTCTTCTGGACTCTTACCTTTAGTCTTTCAGACTATTCTCATTTAAATGCATTTTCGCATTTAATGCCCATCATAAATTTCTTCCGGAAATTTTAAGGGCCTCAAATTCAAATAACATAATTGAATATATAAATGCGTAATTAAAATAAATAAGCAAGGGGCCTTATATTAATTACCCCAAGTAAATGGCAGAAAATTAAAATAATGGGCCTAGTACGAGCCCATAAGTAAAATTAAAGACGAGAAAATTAAATACAATGGACCCTATTATAGCCCAATTAAAAATAAATGGCTGGAAATTAAATGCAATGGGCCTTTTATTAAGTAGCCCAATAAGAATTAAAAAATAGGCGGCTTAGCCGGCCATTAAATGAATAATGGGCCCTTTTAATAGCCCAGTCGGAATTTAAATAAAAACAGAAAATATGCTTACTCGATAAATCTTTCAGCAATAACATATATAATACGCTTATACGATAAAGGCGGCTTAGCCGGCCAATAAATAAATATAATAAATATAACGGCCTTCCGGGCTTATATAACGGTCTTTCGGGCTTCGCCGGGAAAAATCCGAGGTTTCAAATTCCGGCCAAAATCACTATTCACGGTCGTCGGAAATTACTATTCACGGTCGTCAGAAATTACTATTCAAGGTGCCGGATTATTTTGCCGAGGCATCAAAATTCCGGCCAAACACTTTTGGGTTTGCCGGATTCCGACCAAAATCATTATTCACATGGCCAAAATTACTGTTCACGAGGCCGGATTTACTATTCATCGTCGGATTCCGACCAAACACTATTCATAGGCCAAAAACTATTTTCTGGGACTCACCGTACATTTAATCATCCAAGATCAACACTAATTAAACATTTAATCACACAATAACATCATTAATTAAACAATAATAAATTCGTCTAGGACAAAATCGAAAATTTTAATAATTGAAGGACTAAAATGTAAGGGCAGAACTCCAGGGACTAAAGTGTAAATCCGAGTTCATCATTTTTTTTTTAATCGGATTGGGCCGAGCAGTGCCGGCCCAGGTGAAGCTCAGGCCAAAGCCAGAGCCCAGCCCACCCCGGCCCAAAAGTCAAGCCCATAAGCCCAATTAAATATGCCCACAGCCCGCGGGTCCGACCCGACCCAACACATGACCCGGTTGGGTCGTCTTCAACCTGAGGCCATGAGTGCGGGTTGCAGTGGCGGCGGCGACGAACGGCGATGAGCGGGCGGCTGTGACACGGGGAGCGAGGCGTCGAGGCGTGGGCGGCGGCTGGACGACGCGGCGCACTGGAGGCGGAGGAATTGGCCAACAGTCGGCGCGGGCAGGGGGAAGGATCCGACGGGTTGCTCGTCGGGTCTTCCTTTCTCCGTGGCGCGTCGGACTGCGGGAGTAGATGGAGGCGGAGTCAGCTGGTCGGCGACGTCGAGGGGAACACGCCGGTGGTGGCGGTGTCCCGATTGGTGGTGTGAATCGTCTGGTGGTGAATAGTAACCGAGGGTGGCCGAACTGTTTACCATCTTCATCGTTTTTTTTTATTTTTCCTTTTTTTCTGCTCTGCTCGTGATGGAACTCGGGTAAGCTCGGGTAGAGAACATTATCGTGCTGATAACGTGTTGTAAAACTAGTGTTTAATGTGCCTATTGATGTAGTATGAAGAAGAGAATGGAGATGAAGAAAAATGCAGGGTGATGAGAGGAAGACGGAAAAAAAGGCAGAGCAACCCAGTCTAATTCATTCTGTGTTATGAATAACATATTTATACAAGGAAAAGTTTGGGGTAGGTGGAATAACATCCACACACGTTTTTATTTACAACAATGTTTCTACAATTCCAAAAATAATAGTAACAACGAGAAGGATCCCACATTTCTTACTCTCCTTTTTTTCCGCATTTCTTACTCTCTTTT
Organism: Turnera subulata; assembly: GCA_028386065.3. Classification (NCBI taxonomy): domain Eukaryota; kingdom Viridiplantae; phylum Streptophyta; class Magnoliopsida; order Malpighiales; family Passifloraceae; genus Turnera; species Turnera subulata. Next base: position 512,829 of record JAKUCV010005122.1, on the reverse strand, counting down.
TTCCCGCATTTCTTACTCTTACACTTAGTGATACCTCATCACTACTAATTAATCAATATTACTAGCATAGTTATATAAAAAATAAGTATTAAAGATATAGACGGCTACCGTCTCTGCGTGAATGCTACATCAATTTTTAAGGAAAAAAAAAAGGGGATCATATTTTTCTCCATGGGAAGTAATAAATTTTCCCCACTTGGAGGAGACATGTATGCATAACATGATACACTTGAGCTCTTTTCCCCACTTTCTTAACCTAAAGAAACAAACAAAATACTTTTTAATCAACAAGAAAATATATTTCATTAAAAGATAACTGGTACAAGACACTATAGCCGCACCAGGAAGTTAAAAAAAAAAACGTTAATCTATCTATTACAATAGTTTGAAAAACTACTATATATTGCTAATAATCCTACAACAGAGAAGATGAAAAATTGCGGCTCTTTCCAAATAACATAGACTCGTTGTAACTCTACAAGCCTGTAGCGGTTTCCCATAGATAGCTTTAACTACAATTTTTCTAAGAAAATTGCAACAGAAAGAAGGTATCCTCCACTATCTCCAGGATATGACCACGACATTTCCTACCAACCAAACTTTGAAACACAGTCGAAAAAAATGGGAACAACTAAGAGGAAAGGAGTAAATGAAGCCGTTTTCCCTATATTTCTTCCATGAAACACCAGCTCACCTGCAAAATTTCTACAAAAATTCCCCTTTTTGTTTGCATCGCATTCTTTGACGGTTGAAGCAGGTGGTTGAGGAAGAAAGGTGAAAAAAGAAGAAGGGGTGAGCGATGAGTTATATAGGAACGACGTTGGGGAACAAAAGTTGCAAACATAGTCGGGATTTGGGAGAGAAATTGACATGACAACCTTTCGTACAGATCTTGGAGAAGACAGCTACATAAAAGTCGTCCAAAACGAGAATCTCATCAACGAAGAAGAAAACCTCATGGAGAGGTGGAAGACCAAATTCAAACCAAGATCTGAATTGGTAGAATTATTAATCCGACTAAAATAAAGGAAAGGAGCTAAAATAATAAATGGAGGAGAGGAAGATGGAGAGGTTGCCCGAAGGCAGCCCCCCAATGGAGACACCAAGGCAACTAGGGTTTTCTTTTTGGAAGAGAGGAAAAGAGAGTCTTAAGCTCAGTCGATAATGTTTGTTAAGTTTTAACTATGTTAAATTTGAAAGTTTTTTTTTTATACTAGTCGAGGAAAGTGAGACGCAAACCCGAGACCTCACCCCTCTTGTGCTTTTGACATAAGAGTGCCAATGAGCTACAAGTCCATTGGTAATTTGAAAGGTTTATTTCTTTATATTATCAATCGGCAATGTTTGTTAAGTGACCATCTTAACCAAAAGCTTAAACTGATGGTTAAGGTCCTAGGACTAGTTTTGGTCCTTATTATTCTAACACCCACCCTCAAGAGGAAGCTCATTGGCCTTGAAGCTTGCACAGGTCCATCCATACATTGTGCTTTTTAATTCAATAAGGAGGGAGGCGTGGAGATTGGAACACGCAGCTGTTTGGTCATTATGGCTCTACTACCATATAAAGTGACCATCTCAACCAAAAGTTTAAGTTGATGTTTGAAACCTTAGGACTGATTTTGGTCTTTCTTAGTCTAATAATGTTGGAAAAGTTTGCATTTGTATTTTTTTACTAGCATAAATCATCCCTTGATATTGTCACTTGGAATTAGCTTGTGACTAAAGATAATTTAAAAACTATCCTTCATTGGGTTTGGCTTAAGCGATTTACTTCTATTCAAATAAGATTTGGATTTATTGGGTCGACAACCATAAAGAGCTGAAGCTACTAGCCTAGAAGCACTTTCAATAGTTATATACTAAGGAATATTTATTCCCCCATACGGAAAGAGATGCATTACAAGGTCTGGAGGACGAAATCATAGAGGAAGAAGTCAAACAAAGCTTGTTCTAAATGGGCCCGCTTAAGGCACTAGGCCCTGATGGGTTACAGGTCACTTTTTTTCAAGCCTACTGGGAGACTTTTAGCACCATGTCTAGTGAGGTTATTTCGAGAACTTTTTGTGGAGGGGATCCAGAACCGGAGTCTCAATGAAATGATAATCACATTGACCCCCTAAACTGAAGCGTCCGGAGAAGATTCAATAGTTTAGACTGATAGGGCTCTGCAATGTCCCATGTAAAATCTTCATCAAGCATCTTAGGGAAATTTCCCCCGCCTCTACCCGCACATTCCCCGCCCCGCTGCCATCCCGACATATAAGGCTGTAAAGACAAGCCAAAGAATGCCTGATGGAGTATCTCACGCCCTAGCTCATGACTCACTAGGGATTTCTACCCTTAGAATTGCTATAATTTCATCTTGTTGATCATTCTATGAGCTTCAACCCTCCTTATTTACCAAAAAAAAAAGACAAGCCAAAAAAAATAAAATAAACAGATGAATGGACATGTTCCTGATGGCATTTTAATGAGCTGTCATTTTTTTTCTTTGAAACAAAGCCAAAATTAATTCGTGTGTTTTGTACTTTCAAGTTTTATATCATGTACCCAAAAAAAGTTTTAAAGTTTTAAAAGCAGTTCAAGGAAGGGCAGTTCGCGTCTAAAATATTATTACTAGCCCCTGACTAGACCCGAGGGTATTGACATGACAACCCGACACAAAATTAGTGGGTATAGGTCAGAAATTTTCAACCCATTTAGTTAAATTAGTTGACCCGCCAACCCGATGAATACTTGTTTATGGTCCAATTATATTTAGGCTATAGATATTTTACTGATTTAAGATAAGACTTATTTAATATTTAAGATAAGACTCATCAGTCTGATTTGGTCCTTTTTGCTGAAGCAAACTTGCAGCAAATGTCTTGTTTCTTGAAGTGTCGAAATGATTTTTATTCTTGGTCGAGACAATAGGTAAGCAAGACCAAGACCCGCTTTTTTCTAGCCAAATGTAAAAAGAAGGAAAGCGAAACACTTGAGCAATGTTTTAGGATTCCAACTCACTAATGACCTGGAGAAATATTTGGGGATATCAATTTTGCATGGGCGAGCCACAAAAGAGACAGATGCTCACCTAGTGGATAAGGTCCAAAACAGACTGAATGGTTGGCAAGACAAGCACTCTGCTCTGGCAGGGTGAATCACCTTGCTAAGTCAGTAATTTCTACATTACCTACTTACACCATGTAGACTTGTCGGCTACCTAGATCAGTTTTTGTGACAAAATTGACAGCATGACGAGGAAGTTTATCTGGGGAGGGACTGATACACAATGCAAAATACACCTAGTTGGGTCGGACAACTATGTTGTACGCGTGATTAGGGAGGTATTGGGATTAGACCTATGCGCCAAGTTAATAAGGCCCTAATTCTTAAAATGGGATGGCAGATGCTGAATTCCCCTTATGACCTTTGGGCTCAAGTCCTGAGGGCTAAATATATCTATTCTGATGATCCTCTACCTTCAAACATTGAGAAGAGGAATGGATCCATCCTTTGGAGGGCGATTTACTCCGTATGATCAACTCTATTGCAATCAGTTGGCTAGAACATAGGGGATGGCACAAGGGATCCATTTTGGTAGGAAATATGCCTTGATCAAGGCAAAGAACTTATTGATCATGCTTCACATCTTGTCCAAACCATCTACTAAATCTCAAAGTGGCGGATTTTGTCTTACCCAACGGAGCATAGAGGTGAGAGTTGTTTAGCTAGTTCCTTCCCGATTCTATATGTTCCAAGTTATGGGTAGTCCTACAATAGACCCAACTGTAGGTTCGAATTGCCTCAAATGGTTTCCTAGAATTAAAGGCAACTTTGCAACTACCTCCGCTTTTCAAAGCCTTTCTAAACAGGGTGAGGGTCCTGCCAGTTTGTTATGGAAACGGATATGGGTATGGCCCGTTTAGAGTTTGCTCGGTCCTTTGGTTATTGAGGATGAACAGACTCCTAACTAATTCCCTCATATCACAGAGACATTTGTCTTCAAACTCACTGTGTTCGAGATGTGGAGCGAATATTGAGGATTGCATGTCCGTATAATTACGAAATTGCCCAACTGTGCAACCACATCCCTACACAGTCTCAGGATCTCCCATATTCCAGTGTGGATTCGGTTCATTCATGTGCCCCTCTGTCGAAAAGCCTACCAGAAGTCGCCCCTTTTCCATGCTCATCCCAGCTCCGGCATACACTTCCTGCCCTCATCGACCCTGGGTGTCATAGGTTCACCAGCTTCCGATAGGTTCGTCCCTATTAGAGGAGTCCTGAAACTTTGTTACCAACTGTAACGTTGCGCCTTATAAGAGGAGTCCCCAAACCCAGCACCAGCTTATAAGAGGAGTCCCCAAACCCAGCACCTTATAAGAGGAGTCCTGGAACTCCGTTACCAACTGTGACGCTACAGCTTGTCAACTATCACTACAAACCAACATGTAATGTTTCCGGTGAAAACTCCTAGGAGGTCACCGATCCCATAAGTGCTCCAAGTCAAGCACGTTTAACTTTGGACTTTTTATGGAATGAGCACCGAAAAGGTAGGTGCACCTTGTTTATATAGTTAGCACCCATCAAACCATTTAAGCTATTCTCAATTGTACAATCCCATACCTGTACAACCTCGAAATCACTTCATTTGAGCTATTCCTAATTATACAGTCCCATACCCGTATAATTATAAAATCGGGCCAATTGTGCAGCCCCATCTCTACACAGTCTCAGGATCTTTCTTATTCCGGCGTGGACTCGGTTCATTCATATGCCCCTCCATCGAGAAGCTTTCCAGAAGCTGCTCCTTGTCAATGCTCATCCCATACGGTTGTGAAGCTCCCGGCCTCTGTGGTAGCGGAGCAATCTGGATATTTGGCAATGGATATTCGGTATATAGGCTGGAAACTCATACCTTGCTGATCCCCACCTGGTTGGGTAGGCAGAGCTTGTGCACAACGCCACGTACCCCATATCCATTACCTTGTCCGGTAGTCTCTTTTAAACTCGGGGATAGTACCAGAGTTCCTGAAGAGAGAGTAAGAAATACTATTGTTCCTTAAGAAGAGTAAGAGGAGAACCTCTAACAACTATGAGTGACATCCAGGAGACCCTTAATCCTATACCACAAACACTTACCTCACTTTCACCAATTTCTCTTCCTGAATCAGTCAGACGAACCCATTCTCACAAATTAGATCACCTAGTAGAAATTACCTATGTTCCACAAGAAGTAAAGATTGAGGATTCAACTCTTCCTTTGGTTAATCCTTATACAGTCTTTAAAAAAGGCTCCATCTCTCGAGCTATCAAAACTTTGATTTCTTCTCGACGTCCTGTTGTCAAAGAATACATCCAGTCCTCCAAGATGAATCACTGTGTCTTGAAGGCAACCCCTGCTGAGCAGTATGTGACTTTAGAAATCCCTTCCTCCTTTATCTCTCAATGGATAAAATAAGGATACTCTCATCTCCACCTTGGAGCAATCAGACTTGTTCTCTCCTATCATGGACGACAAGGTCTACCAGTTACAGCGAGGCTTTCGCTGTTGGATACTCGATTCCTGAATTATGACCATCCTGTGATCGGAACAGTATTGACTACTTTGAATTCCGGAAGTATCGTGCTTACGTTCTTCCCGAATTTCAATATGTCTTTACTGGATGAAAACCTACCAAGAGCCCTGAAGATTTAGCTTCAACTATATGGTGCTGAATAGACTTCTTCCTCTATAGCTGCAACTCTGCATCATCAGATAGTATATCGTCTGCAGGACCATGCTATCAACCTCAGTTTTCCAAGTGTTTCGACAGATCCTTTGTTTATCTATGCTGATATTGAATCTGTCCCTACTATTGTCCAACCGCCACGGCAACTTCCTCGAGAAGAATTGGAAAAGCTAATCCCACGGGAATGGCTTACTAATTATGAAAAGCTACAACGGAATGAACAACCGGTACAATTTCTCAAGCCTTCTTTCCAGAAGCAATTAGATGGAATTGTGAAGATGACATATGGAAAATCTGAGTCGTCTTCTGGCAATTCTTCCTTCTATCATTCCTGTATGATAGTTCCAGTTCCAACACCTAAAGAAAAGAAGATTCCAGTAGCATATTTCCACCCTGATGGATCACACGTCTATGCATCCCATGTCAATGGCCACTTTGTTTGGGATATAGATCCAACCATGTGTGAACCAGGTTGCAATTGTGATGAGTTATCTGAAGTGGATTTGGAAGCAGCTCCCCTAGTTTCTTCGAAGCCCAAGAAAAGATATCCTACTTCTTGTCGCCAACTGAGGCACAAACGACCTGGACCAGATGATCCCGATGCTCCATGGATCGGTCCCTGTCAACTCAGTCCTCCACCTCCTCTCCCAGTCTATGCCAAGGCATTAGACTTGTTGGCAAAAGAAGGATATTATTCTTGTAAACTTGAGGCAAAACCAAAAAAGAAACCCTCACTTCCACTTCAGACTTGTATGTTATTTTCTGAAGCAGAATTTCCTCCCCTCATTCCATCCACGGACCCATCCACCAAAATATCAGCCAGACCTTTTGTGACTTCCCCACAGACAGTCCAACCTGATGGACACCGACCTTCTCTTTCTCAGGTCGAACAAGTCCTTAACTGGCAATCTCAAGCCTCTAAGGCTCATCATCATCAGTCTAAAGAAATTTCTGAGCATCTCTCTCAAGTGGTTCAGATCACGTCTCGCACAGAGCAGAAAGTTGATGCCATTATAGCTAATCTGCTGGCTACAGAAAAACGGCTCAATCTAAAGATTCTAACCCTTGAAACAGAACTCAAAGAAATCAATCGCACTAGAAGATTGATTCATGATCCAGAACGAAGTAGTAAGGATGCTGAATTGAAACGACTTCGTAAAGATCTGGATGATTTTGTTAAAATTCGCCAACGAGAAGTTGAGCGAGCTCAACAACGGGAAATTGAAAGGCAAAAAAGAAAACAGACATCACCTATTCAACCCTCACCTTCACCTTTGTTCACGCCTCCACAATATCAATCTCAACCGATACCTTCCCAATTCCCTTTCTTTGACCCATTACAACCCCAACAACCACATGTACCTCCTTTTCCTCCTCTAGTTTTTGGAACAGTTCCTCCATCTCACACTGCAACTTTTGGGGTTAAAACCTCATCGAGGATTCATTCCTCCTCGGAAAGTTCTGAGGAGCACAGTTTAGAAACAATTTCTTCCAAACAAGCAGGAAAACGACATATGTCCCAGTATGTTATTTCTGCCACAACATCATCCATGCCAGAACCCATGCCAGAACAGGAAACTCAATCCTCTGAAGATTCAGAAGAAGTTTCTGAAGTTTGGTCCTCTGAAGATGAACAGGCTGATATCACTCAACTCTGTATGGCCACAGCAGCAACATCATCCACTCAACATCATGTTGAGGAAGTTCCAGATGATCCTTCGGGATATGGCCAAGCCTAGGATACGGCTCAATCTACTCAGGGCCACACTCAGACTTCTACGGATACTCCAATGGCTGATTCATTTGATCCACCTCCTAAACCAGCGGCGGGACCTTGGTTTACTATTGACGACATCCCACCATCAAAATGGCAATCCCGATTTACTGAATTTCGGGCATGGATTGAAAACCAACGAACAATCACAGGATAGTCTCTTTATCTTATCCTGAAGGAATTCACCTCCAGGTTCATTGGAACACTATGGGAATGGTTCAATAAGATGCAAGATTCGTCGAAGGCAAATTTTCACACTGCCAAGAATACTGATGAAGTCATTTCATACTTCTACTACTCATTCCTTGGAGATGCAACAAAACTCAAGACTCGCCAAGAATCTGAATTCTATCAGATGAAGTGTTGTTCCATGAAGAAGAAGGATCTTGATTTCCATTACCAAAGGATGCTGAAGTACTATTGGAGATTGGTAACGGATGACAAGTCCGTGAACACGTTGAATCAGACGTATCTTACTTCATTGCCAGACGAGCTCCAACCTTCGGTTCGTAGAGCAATCACCACACAAAGAATTGATGTTGCCCAAACGACGATTGGAGTACTTCATCAGTTGGTACTCGAGTCCGTTGAAACACTCTGTGAAAATCAGGAATACTTTTCTAAATTCCTGACCATGAAGGTACCTTGCAAAAATCCCAGCCTGAAGATAAAATGTAAAGATACACAATGCTCCTGCGAGAAGCAATCTCATCGATTTCCCAAACAGCAGTCCAAAGGAAAGTTCAGAAAATGGAAACCTTTTCGGAAAACAAAAGGTCGTCATAGGTTTTTCAAGAAGAAGTCTCGAAAAGGGAAAAATACTGATCGTTGTTACATCTGTGGAAAGAAAGGACATTTTGCAAAGAATTGTCCAGTCAAGCCTGCCAAATCGGCAAAAATGATTCAGCAGATTGATCTCAATGACTCTGATGGGGATATTGAATCACTTTACTCTGAGCAGGAAGAGATGAATCATGAAACCATCTTCGCACATGCTGTCACAGATGATGAAGTTTCAGGCTCAGACTCCTCTTCATCAGAGGAAGATATTCCAATCTTTATGGCCCGGCTCTCTCAGCCCACTCTGACTAGTCCTCATGTCAATTTGTCCATCTTACCAGATAAGTATGAGAAGCCCATCTCAGCTATTGGTTTTATGGATACAGGAGTCCAAAAGAGTATCATGAATCCAGAAATTCTACCAGCTCATTATTGGGTTAAGCATGAGCAACATTTTCGGGCTGCAAATGGAAAGGTCTTTACAACCCATCTGATCACAAAGCGAAACATAGGAATCCAGTTCTTCCCTGGATGTCTTGTCTGGGTAAAAATTCTTGGATCCCATCTTCCAGATCGTGATATAGTGGTTGGTTTTGATATTTATCAAAAGGCCAAGTCTCTTCAGATTTTGCCAAATGGTCTCAAGTACTAAAGGTTTTTTAAGTCATACACAGACATTATCAAGATCTATTCATTGGCCCAAGTCCCAGTATCTTTTGAAGCGGCTCGTGATTCACTTCTCAAGTCTTGTGCAGACTCTCATGAAGATTTCAATCATCCTTTTCCTCTATGGAAAAACAAGGAGTTTTTCATCTCCTTGCCATTCAAGAAGAATGAAGACGTTAATCCAACAAAGGCCAGTCATCCTGGAATGAATCCTTCTGATTTGGCACTTGCAAGAGAAGAATGCAATCAACTGCTCTCTTTAAAGCTGATTGAACCCACAAAATCTGATTGGGCATGTCAAGCATTCTATGTGGAAAAGCGCACAGAGAAGTTGCGTGGGAAGAAAAGGCTTGTTATTGATTATAAGCCACTTAATCATTTCCTACGAGATGATAAGTTTCCCATTCTGAGGATTGAAAATTTGTTTGTCCATCTCAAAGAAGCCTTCATCTTCTCCAAGTTTGATCTCAAAGCAGATTTTTGGCAGCTTGGTATCCATCCTGAAGATCATCCCAAAACAGCTTTCTGTATTCCGGATGCTCAGTATCAATGGACAGTCATGCCATTTGGTTTGAAAGTAGCCCCATCTCTTTTTCAGAAAGCAATGACAAGAATATTGCACCAATACTCCACAGTACTTTGGTGTATATTGATGACATCCTCCTCTTTTCAAAAGATGTGGAATCCCACCAAGCATTATTGGAAGACTTTCAAGCTATTGTCCAAAAATATGGCATCATGCTGTCAGAAAAGAAAAGCTTTATTTGGCAATCACAAGTTGATTTTCTTGGCATGAAATCTCATCAGGCCACTACAGTCCAGGACCACACATTGCACAGGAATTGCTCACTTTTCCAGATGAACACTTGTCCCCTAAAGAAGTCCAGCAGTTTCTTGGCATTGTCAATTATCTTCGCAACTTCATTCCAAAAGTTGCCACCTACACTTCAGCCTTATCAAAAATGCTGAAAAAGACACCTCCACCATGGAGTCATGAACAGACAACAACTGTCCACAAGTTGAAGCGAATATCCCAGAATCCTCCACCCTTGAAGATTCCCTCTGCGGGCCTACGCATCCTTCAGACTGATGCTAGTGACCACTATTGGGGTGCTATTCTCCTTGAAGAAATTGACAACGTGAAACATCTTTGTGGGCATGCTAGTGGACAATTCAAAGACTCTGAAAAGCATTACCATACCATTTACAAGGAGATTTTAGCAGTAAAAAATGAGATCAAGAAGTTTGAGTTCCATTTAATTGGACATCACTTCAAAATACAGATGGATAACTCCTCCTTCCCAAAAATTTTGGATTTCAAGAACAAGTCCCTCCCTGAGAAACAATTATTGCATTGGAAGGACTGGTTTGCAAAATATGACTTCCAAGTGGAGCATATAAAAGGCCAACATAATGTTCTTGCAGATCTACTCTCCAGACCAAAGACCATCTCAATCATCCAAACTTCTCAGGTTCCTCAAGTCATTTCTTTTATTTACATGGCTACCCCTGTTCAAGACACATCTCCTCCTGCAAATGAGGTTCAAGGCATCATGAACCTCTCAGCCACTGAACCCATCATACCACCCATCCTTCGAAGACCTAATACCATACAAAGTATCCAGACTTATGCTAAGAATCACCTTTTTCACTTCAAAACCCTGGTCCATGAAGCACTTGGTGATATATCTCCTGTCCTAGGTCTTTCCCGTTACCTGATTAATACGCCCTATCATGACATTCCAAGCTTAGGTACCACACCATGGCCTATATCTTTATATTATTACCTCTGGTGTCTCACTACTCTGTATTATACTCTCATCCATATTCCTGTATATCCGGTACTACAACACCTCATGAATAGGAATGCCCACACCTCCAAATGTTGGTACTTTCTCCAAACTTTTGCTCCTCTCTCCTGGTGGAGAAGAGAACTTGCTCGAATTCAAGCCACTCACCCATCTGCACAAAGAGAGACTATTGCTGCTTATGTGGTAGTTCATCGACTATATGTTCAACATAACTCCTCCATTGCTCCGCGACCAGTTGTTCACATATGGAAAATCATTGAAGGAACTATTGCTGATGTACCTCGCCTAGCCAGTGAAGCTAGAAACTTTCTCTGTAGTCTCAATGGATTCACAATTCCCGGGAACACTCAGATATCCTCAACCTCCTTGGTTTCCACCCCTGCTAGACCTGTTGCAGGCCACACAGCTGATATTCCTCCAGCAGTTCCCATTGAACTTCGAAATTGGGCACAATGGCTCTGTCATCAGCCTTCTGTCTCGCCATCTCTATCTACTGTCTCAAGGTCCACGCAAACTGACGAGGATCCCATTGCAAACTTTGACTCGGCATTTTACAGGTCATCCCGAGACCCTGACTCAGATAGTGACCATAATTGCGACATGACAGACATGTATCATGATTGCAATTCGGAGGAGCCAATCAGGAAATAAAGTATTAAAGTGTGTTGTATTATTAAAATGTAATGAGTGTGTTGTAATAAGTGGGATGATGAGTCATCACCCACCTTCGTTGGTCTTTTATGTTGTATTATTAAAGTATGTTGTAAATGGAATGATGAGTCATCATCATCCATCATCCTTTTCTTAATGCTCCTATCTATATAAAGGGGCCTTGTAAACATGAAAGGGCAGATCAGAACGCCCATTATCAATAAAAAACTTGTGTGTTTAATATATCATGTCTCTCTAGATCTCTCTCTCTTCTCTGAAATTCTTTAGGACAATAGTCCTATTACTCTCTTCTTCTTCTATCCTGATGCTACGGTCTTCATAACTTTATGAAATCGCAAAAGGGGTTTGAGTTCTGATTGCCACTTAGTGTGGATCCTTCTTTACTCACCATGAGCGGTTTCATACGGTTGTGAAGCTCCCGCACATACTGGATGGTGGAAATACAACGTGGATCGGGTAATGAGAGACGATGGATTGCAGGCAACGACTAGATGAGTATTAAGAGATCAATCGGGAGCTTAGGTTTTGGTTTTTGGCTCCAATTTGGGGAGTTGTGTCCCCATTAATGCTGAACTATAGGGGTATCCTTATAGGCTTACATGATGCTTGGGAGAAAGGCTGCTCGCACCTGAGCTTGGAAACTGATTCTACAACAACTTTGGATAAGTATGGGGTCATACGTGAAATTAGATCTCTATTGTCCAAACAATGGTTTGCAGAGCTAACCCATGTGTATAAAGAAGTTAACTTTTGTTCAGATTCGTTAGCTAACCTTGCTTTTGATTTTATTCTAAGGACAACTTATTATGCAATCCCTCCTTTTGTGATTAGCAATATTCTTTTGTGATGCATACCTTTTGAGTTGAATATATATGCTTTTAGATAAAAAGAAAAAAAAAAGACTATCCTTTATTGGGATTGGTTTGAGCGACTTACTTCTATTCGGATAGGTTTTGGATTAGAGCTCTATATATGTATGAAATTTCGCAATTCAAAGACTTACCTACCATAACTAAGTACAGCTTAATGAGTTGAATTCGGGTTAATCATAGCAAAACTCTAATTAAGTAACAAAGTGATTCGTTAATTAATGTTTCGAGACGAGCTCGTCAAGTTGGTAATCCAATTTTGCCTCGTTCCAAATTGATTCCTTTTTTGTCTTTTTCCATTTCCGCACATTCACACGTGGGTCGGAGACAGCATAATGGATACAATAAATGAGCCAGGCGTGGGCAGAAGTACTTTTTATTTTTTTTTTGTTTCCCTCTTTTCATTATTAGCGAGTTAAAGTTGATTTTTAAGGACACAAGTACCAACAAACACCAACCTTAAACTCAGCTGTGTGATCACTTCACGTCCGTATCTAACCATCCACTAACTAAACACGAACTCGAGAGACAAACAACATTTCAGTTGGGTGCAGAAAAGCCCTAAAACGCGGAGACAAAGAAAAAACCAAGTGGCTGCTTAATAAAAACGCGGTCGTTTCTTACGACTTTTCACCCCCTCTCCTCGCCTTAACCCACGCATTTCCCTCTCCCCTTCCCGCCGCCCGCCGCCGCCGAGCTTCAATACCTTCGTTGCTGCGTCCGCTTCCCTTTGTACTTGTAAGGTGTGTATTCCCTCTCCTCTCCTGTATGCAAAAATTTCTGTTCTTTTTTTTTTTTTCTAGAAGTGAAACATTTCACTGAGAAGGACTAAGCATTTCGATTTGCTGCTCCTCTTCTACTTGTTTATGTTTTTTTTTTTTTTTGCATCAATTTGTGTTTAATTGAAAGTTAACTTGCAAAATATCTCTTCCATTCGCTACTTTTTAATTCATTTCGGCGTGGTTGGTGTGTTATTAAAAGATAGAGCAGCTAGCTTAGGTGTGTGATTGGTGAATTAGGGATTTGATTAGGATTTTTTTTGTCGAGTTGAGTATCTTTTTCTGCTCATTGGCTGACTAATAACTGTCTGCACAGTTGTTTGCTGTTTCATTTTCGTTGGTTCGTGATATGGATTCTGTATCCTGCTTGCAAGCAAACAAGACAGATGATTCATCCCAGAAATCTTGTGAAAACCTGGATGAGAATGGTTGTTTAGAAGCTGATAAGGGAAAAGTTGAGCCACCACTGGAGCCTATAACCCCTGATTCAAAGGTAGAGAATGGGGATTTTCTGTTTGAGTTTAATTCTCCACTCTCCTTTGGGAAAAGAATCCCTAGAGTACTTGTCTTTAATTCCAAGCCCAATGGAAATAAGGACGCTGATGATTCCGGAAGCCCTCGAACACCTAATGATTGTGTTTTTGATCCATTTGCTCCCGGACCAGATGATAAGGTGTTGGCTCCCCAGTGTAAGAAATACTTCGATGAAGCTCGGGCCAGTGTTGCCCGCCGGCTTGATTTCAGTTCTTCTTTCAAGACTTTGGGGAAAAGAAGTTCTGAGAATGATGCTGAGTCCATTTCTGATGAAGAGATGTTTGAATCAGTGTATGAAAATCTTTTGGAAGTTATTGTTTCTAACCAAACTGAGGATGCCCTGGCTGAATTATCCGGTATCGAGTGGGCTCCCGGTGCTTGTAAGACACCTACCTCGATTCCTCTTCTGAATGGAGTTTCCGATACTTGTCCAGGTGCTCCAATGAAGCGAGGAGGTGGATCGAGGGCTGTAGATTTGGGGTTGTGCAGAAGGCTTGAATTCTGATGGTATGGACTCTTGTGCTTGTACGCTTTGCTGAGACTAATGATGCAACGCTGCAACTAATTTTCCATGAAAGCTCACTAGTTCTAGTTAAGCACTTAACTTTTGGGTCTCTCTAAATTATAGCTGTCGTTATTAGAGAGTTTGTTTTAGTAAGGAACAATTCCGTCTGACTAGCATCACAGTGTAGGAGTTACATTGTATAGGAAGTTGACACATTAGTTTTTGGGAAATTAGCAAATTGTTCCTTTACCTAGACCGCAAAAACAGGTCTTCTTGCTTAGATAAATCTGTGCATCATGGTACCTATATGTTTTGTATCACATAATGTTGGTAATCTTATTCTTATGTAAGAATGTTTACAATCTTATTCTTATGCAAGAATGTTTGCAATCCCTTTTTGTCTGAAATCTGTTTGCTTGTCGAGAATTTGGGCGCTGAACTTTGACAAGAGAAACTCTTCTCTTAACGGCATAGATCTTTCTTTGGGAGAATCGAATCATATTCTGACAATCTATTGTCAAAGCCAGATCTAAATAGTGAATATCTGCAGTGTATTTTTCTACAGTTTGATAATGTCAGATTGAGATAAAAGAATGGTTCATGTGGATTTTACCCGTAGCAAGGGGAAACCAAAGAAAACCATTCATTTATTTACTTAATTAGCATTCACTTGTGGATTGGGACACCTCATCTTGATTTTCTGCATTTTCCTTCATCATTTTTTTTATGAATGCTTTTGTTCATCCTTGATATAAAACCTAAGGCAGATGGCGCCATGGCGGTGTTAGATCAATTTGCAAACCATGCGATTGAACCATGTTGGTTTGGACTTTGAAGGTCAGCTTTTCTGCAATTATCTGCAGTTCCTAACTGCTGCAGTTCAGCTGCTACTAGGTACACTGTTAGTGATGAACTTATTCGAAGTACTTTATATAGATAACTGTTTGACAGTTGAATGCCTACGGGCTAAGCCCGAATTAAAGAGCACACAGTACGCTGTACGCCAGAGAAGCGCTTTGAAGATTTCTCCAGAAGAAAGCGGGAATATACTCTTCCACTCATTTATGTTTTATATACACACACTGCTCATACAATAATGAAAAAGTCAAGAAAGAGCATGAAAAATGGGTTTTCTATAAAAAGCTAACTCTGTAACGAAAATTTTGATCAACAAGAAAACAAACATCATATCACACGTATCGTCTTTGTTCATGGCTGATGCTGCAATAAAAAGAACACACTAGCATACTCCTCCTACACTGTTTAACTCAAAGCTTGGTTTTGTTCTTGCATTGCTGGCTTTGGATCTTGAAGGAAGGAACAGCAATGGTAAATTGGCAAACGGAAGTAGCAACCACATGCTTCTTGAATATCCCCAACAACGTGACCCTGCCTGGAATCCTCGTGCGTGTCTCCAGAATGAGCTGTCCACCAAGTACATCACTGATCAGAGACTCCATATTGGATGCCAAAGCATCCACCTCAATGGTTAGCCGGGCAGGCAGTATCTCAGATCCTCTTGACGGTATCATACCAGGATACACATCAGCATCTCCTACCTGGTCCCCTCTATACAAAAGGTAACTCTTGCCTGGGCCGTGCTTGAAGCTAACGTGGTTGGGGTTCTTGACGAGGAGTTTGAGGTTAAGGGTGACATTGAGTTTGATATTGACAACCGGCAATGAGATGCGAGGAGACACTCCTTCAAGGCTGGCTGAGAGGAGTTCCGTTCTGGGTTCTTTCGGCTTGAAGACGGTAACTGCGAGGATGAGGGCGATTATGAATATAAGCAGCAATATGAGGGTGATCACTCCTACTGCGGTGAGACACCGGCGTCTCCTCCTGTCTTTAGGAGGAGTATGGACGTTAGTTTCTGTCATGGATGGTAGTAGAAGACGTTTAGGGCTGGTTGTTTAGGTTATGGAGTGAATGGCGTTGGCGGAGGGTGAGTGAGACACGGGGCGAGAAGTTAAATTAGACAAAACAAACCGCATTCATAAACGGATGGGAAGAAAGCAGCCATTAATGCTTTTGATGTGCCAGTTATCTAACCTTATAATTATTCGGTTTGTTTGAGGTGTTGGGGGTTGGGGGCCTTAATTGGAGTCATTGATACACATGCATCGCCTGCCTTTCTTTTCCCAAGTTTACAGAGATTCTTATTCTTAATTCTTTACCATGTGTGAAGATAAGCATAATTATAGCCTTTTAGTCCCCCCTTAAAATCTTTCCGGAGTAAACACGCCTAATATTCTATTCTTTCGTTAATGAAATGAGCTGCCGCATTAGGATTCAACCGCATCAAATTTAGAAACAACAGTAAATCTTTTCACCAAACATTGCATGCGTGATTAATTTTATCTAATGCCCTAGTAGGATATTCCCTTCTTCTTTTTTTCTCTTTTCGTGATTCTATATTCACGACCGACTTGAAGGAACTAACCAAGATGAAAGATCTTTAAGCTTTAAATGCGGCGTTGAGAAACTAGGGGCATGAACCTGGGCTTGCCTCAGGGGAAGAGAATAACTGAAGTGATTGAAGATTAAAAAGGCTGGTCAACTTTGCGCGTGCCCATGACACGGTTTTGCTAAAACCTAGTATAAGCAATCTACTACTTTTTTTTTTTCTAAGCAAATTTGCACATCACAACCCAGCCATTCTGGCGTGTACTCCAAAAGTTCCAAGCCAGCGAGGTCCCAATTCGTTTTCCTTTGTTATTCTAAAATGTATACGCAGCAATCATATCTGAATGAGAGGATATGAAGGTACACAGACTATGAGAACTTTGAATCAATTAACAAACTCTGAATATACTGAATTGGTGCCGGAATTGGGCAGAGAATTGAATATCCGTCCAAGCTTTTATGCGGTCTTGCAGAAGAATTTGTTACTAAAGCCATCTTTTTATAATCATTCTATCATTACTGTCATTTCTGGCATGCATAATGAGATAGATGAATATAAAATCCCGTTTTTCTAGGATATGAGCTACAATGAAGCATGTTTCAAACAAGATTCATTTACTAAATTTTGACGCAAACTCATTGCCAGACGTAAGCAAATTCAGTTTTAAGGACCCTACCTGCAGCAAGGAGAACTGCAAGATGTATATGAACATGAGCTTAAATTCAGTTTCAAGGACCCTACTTTCAGCTAAGAGAACTGCACAGTTTGGAACATATGAACAAACAAAAATCTCGTGACCTTTAGATGAGAACTGCCTGGTTGTCATGTCCAACAAACTGAAAAATTGGGTGTCAAGTACTCTAGCTAGTTATCCTTTTGACCTTCTCTTCCTTCTTTATCGGCTTGATAACAAAGCCATTAACTAGGTTAGTATATCACTCCTTCCATCTCACATGGCACAGCCAATCACCCCAATTGAAAATTAAAGATGAGTTGGATCTACATTCTGAGAGAGGATTTACTGGAGTTTTTATCCAACATCATAATACCACCTCGCACCGGTAAACCCAATTATATTGAGACCAGTACAAGAGCAAGGCAGCAAAGCAAAAGAGAATTTTCATGCCAGAAGCTCCTAGGATGAGAATTGGATGCTAACTTTTGCTCAAACTCAAAGAATACTAGCAATACTAGAAGAAGAAACTTGAAGAATACTCCCCCTTAATTGACACAGATTAATTAGATGAGACAAAATTACTTCAACCAGTTTCTGTGCAATTTTTTGAGTAACAACAGACAACATTCCTAATTGTAGCTAGCATACTCTCCATAACACCAGAAAGTGACTACCCAGACAAACCCAAAAGTCTGTTAAAGTATGAATCTTTCACAACACAACACAAACATATTGCATGTAAAAACTTTGGGACAACTACAAAACAAAAATGGACAACCATGTCTGCATCTGGGTAACTCAACTCTTCTCATTATTGATATAGAAAAAGAAACAAAACAAAGAACAGGCTATATTAACACCACCAAATCAACATAATAGACAGGAATCAAGTACAAACACCACCTAACTACTAAATCCAGAAACCATGGTACAAAGACAGAAGTACAAAAGGCCTACAATTTTGTCTTATACTTGCAGTTCTGTTCTCCAATAGTTCTGTTAACAATATACACATCAAAATCACATGACGATTCAGACACAACGTGCTTCTTAATCCCGAGAATATTAACCTTTCCAGAAACCCTCACAAAAGTGTTCATCGGCATCTTACCGGCCAGAGTATCGGCGTAAGCCTGGGAATTAGACAGCAACCTGTCGGCCATGACGGTGAGGGACACGTTCATGGGCATGGTCTCGCCGGCAGAAATCTTGCCCGCCGGGACGGGGACCACGCCGACCTGCTGGCCCCGGTAGTTCAAGGAAGCGGTGGCGTTGTTATACTTGAAGCCGACCCTGTTGGGGTTCTTGATGGTGATATCGGCGTCAACAGTGACGTTAATTTTGACGGTCATCGTGACGACGCCTAGGGCGACGCTCATGTCTTGCAGGGTCACGGAGTTGATGGTGGTGACGGGACGTTTGGCCTTGAAGACGGTGAACGCTAAGATGATGATTAGCACAACCAAGGCGATAATGATACCAAGCGTAGCCCAGAGGCAGGTCTTTCTCCTTCTACGCGAGGATTCTGCTCCTGATAGTCCTTGATATTTCATGATTTTGGGTCTTTCTGGTACTAACTACTACTAGTATTTAGATTCTGTTAAGTCTTGAACCCAAAAAATGTGGAGTAAAGAATCGCGGCTTGAGTTGTGTTAAAATACCGGGTTCTGGGTTTATGTAAGAGCTAGGCTGCCATGATTTGGCTTGTTGGGTGGTGTACTCATATATTTATAGTAGAGGAAAAAAAAACTACTATTTTTAGTTGCTAGCGAACAAATTAATAAGAGATCCTCACCTATCACTTAATAATGTCACAAACTAATTAAGGATTTTTTAAATTTTTGGACAATTCTTTTTTAGTTCTTAACAATCCTTGATGGATATGCCAATGAGAATCAAAGAATTTGTCCGTAAATGTATGGTTGCAGATTTTTTTTTTTTTAATTTTGTAACATGGTTTTTCAATGACTAGTAAATATCAGGCGAGACTTTGAAGAAATTTGGGTAATCAATTGAATAGTGTTATAGTGAAAGTGCGTGTGTTGATGGGGGTGAATGGTTGAAATTTGAGGTTTTCTAGAGGACCAAACTACCGGCAAGAGTAGGCAGTTGGCTGGTGGAATACTGGTAGTCTTGAAGAGCATTAAAAGAAAAATTTTCGAAATCTGGCAGGGGAATTTGAAATTTTATTTTCTTCTTTTTCTATTACAATTCTAATTTTACCCAAACCTCACCCCACCTACAGTGCCCTGGATGAACGTACGTCTTAAAACAAAGCCAAGGCAAGGCGCATGTCACTATGCCACACATCCCACATGGGCGTTGGCCATCTTTTGAAAGTCTTGTTCGGGAGTGAAATAATGTTATCTTCGTTTTATAGAAATTTGTTTTATCAGAAAAAAAAAAATGTGCATATGGCAGCGTTTACTTTCAGAATATCTTTTTTTTTTTGGTTTTAGTTCCACCTTTTCATCAATAATAAGCTCCTACATAACACTTCTGCAAAATTCGAAAGACCTTTACTGGGACATCTAAAAGAATTATCCAAACAAGAACAAATGCTGATAAATCATAAAGTGATTTTTTGAACAAAATATAGTGATGTCACAAATGATATAATGTAATATTTTAAAATCAAACATTCTTATTTCTCAGGAAAAAAAAAACGAGCATTCTTGATAGCTATTGAAAAAAACGAAAGTTTGTGACAGTAATTATATCTATTATATATATTAATAGCTGAATCCCTCATCAGGTTTTGACACATAGGATTTTTAGAGTCTTGCTTTTTTGCCATGTGTAGGCTTTGAGGTCTTTGTTTTTTGCCATGTGGAGAATTCTAGGTGTTGTTTGATTGGCCCTTATTTTCATTATAATTATCCCAATTAGAGTTAAGGAAAAACCTAATTATATACGATCAGATTTTTTTAACAAGATACTTAATTATACACGATCAGAGTTTTTAGCAAGATTAGTACTCTCCACAATCAGATTTTTTTTTAATCATACAGTCCTAATTATACTACACTTTTAGCAAGATGAGTTAAACCCTCCAGGATAAGATTAAAAAAAGTTAAACTCTCCATGAGATCAGATTAAAAAAAACTTTAGCCCATTTATTTTGTTCCGATTTTTTAACAAATAAATTTAATTGATAATTGTTAAACTCTTATCTCTAAATATTTATAAATACAGGTACAGCTTTTGTTTTTTATACTGTTTCCTCTCCATTTATTCTTCTCTCTTTTCCTTCTTTTTTTAGCTTGCAGTACGTACTAATCTTATTCTTTTTTTTTGTTCTCTATACAATACTATTTTGGTTTTTAAGTTCCTGTATCTAATACAGAAAGAAATTTCTTTGTTTTTTCATATTAGTGTGTCTCTTTAAGCCTACAATCATGTAACTACATGCCTATGTCAAAGACACAAAATGTCAAAGAAATGTTAAGAATTTTGTTTTTTAAGTTTCTGCTCATACAGTTTCTTTTCAGAAACAAAGAAATGAAAACACACTGAGAAATCCGAATGTCAGTACAATGAAATCTAGATACAGTTCCTGTATTTTACAGTTTATTTACAATTCTATTTTGTCTATTTTGTTTTAAAATTTTGTGTCTCTCTTATGGTTTCTTTTGAGAAACAAAAAATTGAAAACACACAGAGAAAATCCAGATGTCAGTACAATGAAATTCGGATACAGATTCTGTGTTTTACAGTTTCTTTTCAGTTTCTTTTCTATTCTACTTTGATTTTTAAGTATTTATGTCTGTGAAAATTTTAATTTCAATTTTTTATTTTCTATTTGTATTGTATTTGTTTTTCCCCCCACATTTCTATTCTATTATTTTTCCCTTCCATTGCATTAGTTTTTTTTACCAGAATTTTATATTATTTTTCATTTTTTGGCATTATGTTGGTTTTTTTTAATTTCCTTGAATTTAATATTTTTTCCTATTTTCTTTTACATTTCATTAGTTTTTAAAAATTATCCAATATTCTATATTTTTTTCCATTTTTTTGGCATTGTGTTAATTTCTTCCAATTTCCTTGAATTAAATATTATTTTCCTGTATTAGTTTTTTGTTTTTTAGTTTCCTTTTTTTCTTTCTTTTAGTATGTATTTTAGTAAGTATTAATATTTTTAAGAATTTATATAAAAGAAAATAATTTTTTTGTGTTACACTTTAATTGTATATTTAAATTTGTATAATATATTACTTTTTCAGGAGAATGAATATTCATACATTGGATGAATTGACCCCTCACAAGGATTCATGGATAATTCAAGTTAGGGTTTCAAGGATGTGGGAGTCTTTGAATACCAAATTACAAAATCTTCTTATCAGTTTAGATTTAGTTCTAATTGATTCAAAGGTAGGCTTATTTGTTTTATTTTTTCCATTATTATTTAATTTTCACGAAATTTTCATAAAAAAATGACGGCAATATTAATTTCCAATGGATTTTTTTATTTTCTTTTATTTTTATTATATTTCCTTTACATTGTATTAGTTTTTTTAAATTTTCCAGTATTATTTACATTTTTATATTTTTTGTTTGTATTTTATTTTTTTTCCTCATTTATAATATATATTTTTTCCCCTTCCATTACATTTGTTTTTTTCCAGTATTATATATTATTTTCCAATTTTTTGGTATTATGTTGGTTTTTTTATTTTTCCTGAATTTTATTTTTTTGCTTTTTCTTTTACATTGCCTTAGTTTAATTTTTGTTAATTTTCTTGAATTAAATATTATTTTTCTATTTGTTATACATTGTGTTAGTTTTTTCCCAGAATATTATGTTACATTTCTATTCTTTGGTATTTTTTTTAAAATTTTGTTGAATATTTTCAAAAAGAAAATCGTGTTAATATTACCTATCGTTGCATTTGTTTTTTTTAGAATAATATAATATTTTCCCTTTTTTCATTTTATTGTTTATGTGTTACAAATTTTCCATAATTATTTATTACTTTCATGCTTTAATTTTTTTTTGGCATTGTGTTTGTTTTTTAAATATTCCAGATTTGTTCATTATTTTCCTACTTTATTTTTTGGCATTGTGTTTTTTTCAGGTTTATAATTGAAACGCCCCGACCCGTATTTACCGTACACAGTAAACACGTGCCGGAACTGTGACGACCCAACCCAACATGACTCAACATACAGTGTGTACAACAACAACTCGGCCCCAACGGTCCAACAACAATAATAACCTGCACAGCGGAAGACTTTAACTCACATAAACACTGTAAGCAACAACAATATGGCCCTACGGCAAAATAAACAGCACAGCGGAAGACTTAACGACTCACAATGACTCTGTATGCAACCCATGATGCAACTAATGGATCCGAGTCCTGTCCAAGGGATAACGCCGTAGCCTGTCTGGAATGCAATGTACCTGAACCACAAATAACTCAACCTACGGGATGAAAGCCCGCAGGTGAGGGGTGAGTCCGAAGTGCCCACCGGGTAAACCCATAAGCAAATATACATATACAACACCGTAAATAATCCAAGTCACAACTCAACAACTAACCAAGGTTCTCACGAACCTTAAATACACACTGGTGATTCTAGACAAGCTATTCCAATTTTATTATCAGGGCCCCTATCACAAGTTAAATGATGGCCGTCGCCTGGTAGTCAAGCTAGCTAGCCCGTGGACCCCTCCCCGGTACCTCCACGTAATAACTGGCACAGACAGGGAGCAGGACCAACCACTAACTCTCCCCCAGTGCCCAAACAATAACAATAACTTGGTACAGACAGGGAGCAGGCACCAACCACTAACTCTCCCCCAGCACCATAATCTAAGACTACCATCTGGCTGTTCCAACATTTAACTGTGACTTACTAGATGTCTAAGTGTTTCCATTTTATTATTTTCTTTCCCCTCGACTAGTTACTACATTTCTATCATCCAACCATTATCTCATTATCCCGAGCAGGCTCGCAGCCTCTCCGCTCGTCTGGATAATATCCAATACCAAACTGTCATCACATAATAGTACCTCCGATACTCAACTCACACAATTCTACAGTCAACAACAGCAACAATCTCACTTATATCCACAAATCCCAACATCATCAATAATATCAACAACAATAATAATTACGCAACATCAACGGCAACAATTATCATCTTAATTCATCACACAACAGACAAAACACAGCCACAAAGAGTTATCCAAGCATATAACACAACAGCCACAAGGTTTCATACCAGCAATTGGCACATATAGCAACCAAACAGCAACTTGATATCACGGGATGTAAATAAATATTTACTTAACCTCACCTTAGCCGATTACTCAACTCTGGAAACATCGAACGGTCCAAAGCCGGTTCCTCAGGAACTGCTCGATATCATAACCTATACAACAAAACAATGCATACACATAAATGCACATATTCGGTACTCTATGATGCCAAACTGCGTAATAGCCCATCCCGGTTCTTATCCCTTATTATTTCCATTTACCGAAAATATTTACCATACGTATTTCCGAATATAATTTCGGTACCATACTTTAATTAAGACTCTCTTTTAAATATTTTAATAGAATAATTATACTTCATCTACCAAAATAATAACAATATAATTTTCCTAGAATTTATATCATATATATGTATTTTCCCAGAATTATTTCCATAAAATATATTTCTTGCCAAAATATATTTACCAAATATTATTATATTAAATAACCATATTTCCCATAATTATAGTCATATAAACTTATTTTTTTTCCGGTATTAAATACGAATTTATTAATATACATATATATGTTTTCTAAAGACAAAATACGTTTCCATACCATTATATATTAACATAATAATTTATTTATTTGGAAATATTATTTGCGTTTACTACTTATATATTTCCAGAAATATTTCCGTAATTTAATTTTCAAAACATATTTTTCATATTTTATTTTTATTACTTATTATTATTATTTATTTATTTATTTGATTTTTCGGACTGGGCTAAGTGGTACAAGCCCAGCCCAGAACTTAATCCCCCAAAACATCCAAACCACATTAGCCCAAGCCCACATGCCCAAACCTAACCCATAACCCATAACCCAACTAAAGCCTAACAAACTAAACACCTAAACCTATAACCCATTCCCCACAAAAACCCAAGCCCACTACCAAATATTCAGCCCAAACCCAACAACCAACATCCATATCCATCAACCCAACCAAACCCTCAAACCCGCGGGTCAATCCGCGACCCGTACCATACAAACCGGGTCGTCAACAACCCCTGGATGGCTCACCTATGGCAGCGGCGGTGGCGCGGGATGAGGCGAGCAGCATGGCTGACGGGGCGAGGCGACGCTGGCACGGGAAGGAGGCGAAGATGACAGGCGGCGGTCGCGAAGGAGAGGTGCGGATCCGGCGGTGGCTTCGTCGGGCGTCGCGGTCGGTCGAGAGGCGTCGGTGATGTCCGTCAAGACGAATCGGTGCTGCGAAACGATCCGGCTGCAGACAGAGGCGGCGGCGACGCGTCTTCAGCGGCGGCCAGCATCGCGTGCGGGAGGAGGAGAAGCTAATGGCGGAAGAGGCGGCGTCGTCGGGTCGTTACCGGTGCTGCCGGTTTCGTCGCGGCGGTACCGCTGGCGGCTGACGAGCAAGGAGGAGAAGGAAGGAACAGGGCGGCAGGCGGCTTCGGCGATGGCGGCTCGTCTCGTTGGCAGCGACGGGAGGTGGTGCTGTCGGTGGGTGGTCGGCGTGTTGGGTTGGTGGTCTCGGCATGAAGGTGTGCTCGGGCGTGGAAAAGAAGAAGAAGAAGAGGAGGATGAAGAGTGTGATTGTGTTTGCAGGGAAAGGTAAGAAGAAAAAGAAGAAGCAGGGAAAGAGATAGGGTGGGGCATTGCTCACGGGTGGAAAGGAAGAAGATGAAGAAGAAAAAAAAAGAAGGAAAGGACAAGGAAGAGAAAGAAGAAAAGAGGGTGGTGGAGGGGTCGGTTGGTCACGGATGAAGAGGTGTGGGCGGCTGGAAGGAAGAAAAAGAAATGGAGAAGAAAAGAAAAAGAGAAAGAAAAAGGAGAAGGAGAAAGGAAGGAAAAGGAAGAAAAGAGAGAAGAAAAGTGGGGCCCACGTGGCCGGGAAAAACCGGGAGAGAGAAGAAATGTAGCCGGGAAAGAGGAAGAGAAAGGAGAGAGGAGGAAGAAGAGTGGCTCGGACAAGCCTCATATGGCCGGTCCGGATTCTCATGTCGGAATCCCGTAAACGCAGAGATACTCCCGTCTTTCCGACAAATTCCGTCCCGAGTCCAAAAATATGACTTGGGCTCGGAAAATCCGATTAATTCCCCTGAACGTCGTCCAAGTCTCGGAATTGGAAACCGAGGCTCGGTTAGTCAGGAAGATACTCCCGAGCGCGGGAAAATTCTCGGTTTCGAAAAACGACTCCCGCTTTACCGTAAATTAATTACCCGAGATTAATTCAACAGTAGATCACGGTGAAACAATTTCTACAGTCCCGGTAAAAATTCAAATTTTACCCGGGCTGTTACAGTCTACCCACCTTAAAAAGAATTTCGTCCCCGAAATTCCGTCTTATCCGTGGGTCCTACCACGATAAGCTTCTGGCACACTCTGCTAGGTGTCCAAACTCGACATGAGATACCGCTTATACCCTTAAGCGACATCTCTTCCGCTTATAAATACCAAACCTCACAGCTGAGACATTCACTCACAGCCATGGACTCTCCACTTCGTTCTCGAACGACCTCAGACTCCGAGAACAACAGTTACATCGGCGGCAGGGCTTTCCAAACAAGTTCCGATGAAGAGGAACCTCCGAAGAAACGCTTCAAGACGAACATCGTCGGCCTTAAGGAGCATATGGTCGTCTCTCCAAGACGGCAGAAGAAACGCGCCAGCAAGGAAGAGCCTTCTACTGATAGGAAAGGCAAAGGAACGGCGCAGAGCAGCACTCCACTTCAGACACTTTCACAGCTGAACGTTTCCCTGAAGAAGGTCAGCTCTGCGGTGATGCAGATCGAAGTGGCGTGTATGGCACTCTCGTCCAACGTAGAAAACTTAAGGAAGCTTGTAAAAGACTTAGAGAAGCAAGTAACTCAGTAGAGTACTTCTTCTACGATGTAAAATTGTTATGAATTAATGAAATAAGTTTCCTTTTGAAATCATATCTCTTAGATCATAAATTCTCTTATTAAGATATGGAAATTCATATTTATCCGAAGAACAAAATATTTAAAACGTAATAAAACCGTCATGAATGAAAATAAGATCGAACATAATGATGCTAAAAACAGGACTGATAAAACGAATTATGACCAACATAAAGAAATTAAAAATAAAACCAAAACTCGTTTGGCAAAATCAATCATGAAGAAATTAAAACAAAACACGTTTTCATGATCGACGCTCAAGATCGATCGTATCCATTCTCGATCCTGAGAAACGTGACACGTACAGTTAACGCTAACGTCGGTTAACCTCGTGAAAAAGATTCCCATTAACTCGGAAAGCGATGTTCACGGGATCGTCCTGTGTCTCTCGAAAGACACGTTACCCACTTGTTCACAATTTCCGTATAAGCCAACACGTCTGTCAAGGCTCGTATCTCTCCACGATGTCCGAACAGCTGTAAACTTGTCGCACATGTACTCCACTCGAGGCACGGTCCCATCCATCTGGCCTCAACGGTCACGGATGCAAGTGATAAAAGATGCAAGAAAATATAGTAAGACCATAAAAACAAAAGACAAGGTAGCCAGAGCGAAAGAAAATCATGAGTTAGGAAAAGCTTGAAAAATTCTGGCATGGTACCCCGAAAAACGTGTATAAAGTAAGAGAGTAATAAATGAAAGTAACGGCAAAATTCAAAAAGCAAAATCTTGAAAATAAAAAACGGTAATCACGCTCCCCGTAAGTGTATAAAAGAAGGAGCGGTGAAGTGTAAATCACCAAAAGCATAAAAAGTAACAAAACGCTCAGAAAAACAAAACCACAAAACGCTGAAAACCAAAACACCTACGCGTCCGAATCAACATGCCTGCTCCCTCATCCGTCTTCTTCGTCGAAGGTGCCAACCTAGGCAGAAGGAATCGTCTGGCATACAGCATGGTCAACGAACGTGCTGAGGAGCTGCCGAACGAGCTCGGCAGAATGCCACGTCTAGTTTTCGTCGACGAACTCTACTCGTCGCGGTTCTTCGTCACTCCAATGGAAGAGGTGTTCTTCCTAGAGGACCATGGGACAGTGAGGACATCCTATTACGGATCGGCAAACTCCGTGATGTTCTTCATCTCGGATAGGCTACAGGAGTTCAACTTGGAGTCCACTTGCCAGACTGTGGAGCAAGGCGCTTACTACCAGCTCGCAATGACAGCCCAGAGCATACCCAGAATGACTCGGCTACCTCCAACCTGGCCAAAGGTACGTCTGCTGGTGTGGAACTGCAGAGGAGTTGCAAGGCGTGCACAGGAGTTCTCACGCACTTTGAGGGACTTGAAGAACCAGTACAAGCCCAACATGGTTCTTCTGACGGAGACGCAGTGGCAACCACGGGACGATCACGGTCTGATTCCACTCCGATTCCCTCAAGCTAACCGGTTCGAGATTCCTGGCCAGCGCGACAGAGGCGGCATGTGGCTCTCTTGGAGCGACAGAGTCACGGTCAACGTCAACAGTGACGCAAACAGCTTCCGTGTCAACGTCGTTGCGAACCGTTGAATGTATTTTTTTTTTTTATAAATTATCAAAAATCTATATTTTTTTTTCCTTTTTGTAAAATATCAAGTATCAATGTAATTTCTCTGTTTGCAATCAATATATTAATATTTCCCTTTCTATCAAAATATTAGCAATATTAATAATATTTGTATTTTCGCTTATTTATGGCATCATTACCTCTTATGTGTATGTTCCGCGACAGCTGGCGTCCCTTGACTGGATCCATAATGCACTAACTAAATGATATAAAATAATAAACAACTGGAGCGAACTATGCAAACAAGACAACAAACACACAAAGACTGCCCAACAAGACCTAACGCCCGCTCCGCTACCAAAATGAAACGCCCCGACCCGTATTTACCGTACACAGTAAACACGTGCCGGAACTGTGACGACCCAACCCAACATGACTCAGCATACAGTGTGTACAACAACAACTCGGCCCCAACGGCCCAAAATAACAAACATCAATAATAATAAAACCGGCCCAATGGCCCAACAACAATAATAATATGCACAGCGGAAGACTTTAACTCACATAAACACTGTAAGCAACAACAATATGGCCCTACGGCCCAACGACAAAATAAACAGCACAGCGGAAGACTTAACGACTCACAATGACTCTGTATGCAACCCATGATGCAACTAATGGATCCGAGTCCTGTCCAAGGGATAACGCCGCAGCCTGTCTGGAATGCAATATACCTGAACCACAAATAACTCAACCTACGGGATGAAAGCCCGCAGGTGAGGGGTGAGTCCGAAGTGCCCACCGGGTAAACCCATAAGCAAATATACATATACAACACCGTAAATAATCCAAGTCACAACACAACAACTAACCAAGGTTCTCACGAACCTTAAATACACACTGGTGATTCTAGACACACTATTCCAATTTTATTATCAGGGCCCCTATCACAAGTTAAATGATGGCCGTCGCCTGGTAGTCAAGCTAGCTAGCCCGTGGACCCCTCCCCGGTACCTCCACGTAATAACTGGCACAGACAGGGAGCAGGACCAACCACTAACTCTCCCCCAGTGCCCAAACAATAACAATAACTTGGTACAGACAGGGAGCAGGCACCAACCACTAACTCTCCCCCAGCACCATAATCTAAGACTACCATCTGGCTGTTCCAACATTTAACTGTGACTTACTAGATGTCTAAGTGTTTCCATTTTATTATTTTCTTTCCCCTCGACTAGTTACTACATTTCTATCATCCAACCATTATCTCATTATCCCGAGCAGGCTCGCAGCCTCTCCGCTCGTCTGGATAATATCCAATACCAAACTGTCATCACATAATAGTACCTCCGATACTCAACTCACACAATTCTACAGTCAACAACAGCAACAATCTCACTTATATCCACAAATCCCAACATCATCAATAATATCAACAACAATAATAATTACGCAACATCAACGGCAACAATTATCATCTTAATTCATCACACAACAGACAAAACACAGCCACAAAGAGTTATCCAAGCATATAACACAACAGCCACAAGGTTTCATACCAGCAATTGGCACATATAGCAACCAAACAGCAACTTGATATCACGGGATGTAAATAAATATTTACTTAACCTCACCTTAGCCGATTACTCAACTCTGGAAACATCGAACGGTCCAAAGCCGGTTCCTCAGGAACTGCTCGATATCATAACCTATACAACAAAACAATGCATACACATAAATGCACATATTCGGTACTCTATGATGCCAAACTGCGTAATAGCCCATCCCGGTTCTTATCCCTTATTATTTCCATTTACCGAAAATATTTACCATACGTATTTCCGAATATAATTTCGGTACCATACTTTAATTAAGACTCTCTTTTAAATATTTTAATAGAATAATTATACTTCATCTACCAAAATAATAACAATATAATTTTCCTAGAATTTATATCATATATATGTATTTTCCCAGAATTATTTCCATAAAATATATTTCTTGCCAAAATATATTTACCAAATATTATTATATTAAATAACCATATTTCCCATAATTATAGTCATATAAACTTATTTTTTTTCCGGTATTAAATACGAATTTATTAATATACATATATATGTTTTCTAAAGACAAAATACGTTTCCATACCATTATATATTAACATAATAATTTATTTATTTGGAAATATTATTTGCGTTTACTACTTATATATTTCCAGAAATATTTCCGTAATTTAATTTTCAAAACATATTTTTCATATTTTATTTTTATTACTTATTATTATTATTTATTTATTTATTTGATTTTTCGGACTGGGCTAAGTGGTACAAGCCCAGCCCAGAACTTAATCCCCCAAAACATCCAAACCACATTAGCCCAAGCCCACATGCCCAAACCTAACCCATAACCCATAACCCAACTAAAGCCTAACAAACTAAACACCTAAACCTATAACCCATTCCCCACAAAAACCCAAGCCCACTACCAAATATTCAGCCCAAACCCAACAACCAACATCCATATCCATCAACCCAACCAAACCCTCAAACCCGCGGGTCAATCCGCGACCCGTACCATACAAACCGGGTCGTCAACAACCCCTGGATGGCTCACCTATGGCAGCGGCGGTGGCGCGGGATGAGGCGAGCAGCATGGCTGACGGGGCGAGGCGACGCTGGCACGGGAAGGAGGCGAAGATGACAGGCGGCGGTCGCGAAGGAGAGGTGCGGATCCGGCGGTGGCTTCGTCGGGCGTCGCGGTCGGTCGAGAGGCGTCGGTGATGTCCGTCAAGACGAATCGGTGCTGCGAAACGATCCGGCTGCAGACAGAGGCGGCGGCGACGCGTCTTCAGCGGCGGCCAGCATCGCGTGCGGGAGGAGGAGAAGCTAATGGCGGAAGAGGCGGCGTCGTCGGGTCGTTACCGGTGCTGCCGGTTTCGTCGCGGCGGTACCGCTGGCGGCTGACGAGCAAGGAGGAGAAGGAAGGAACAGGGCGGCAGGCGGCTTCGGCGATGGCGGCTCGTCTCGTTGGCAGCGACGGGAGGTGGTGCTGTCGGTGGGTGGTCGGCGTGTTGGGTTGGTGGTCTCGGCATGAAGGTGTGCTCGGGCGTGGAAAAGAAGAAGAAGAAGAGGAGGATGAAGAGTGTGATTGTGTTTGCAGGGAAAGGTAAGAAGAAAAAGAAGAAGAAGGGAAAGAGATAGGGTGGGGCGTTGCTCACGGGTGGAAAGGAAGAAGATGAAGAAGAAAAAAAAAGAAGGAAAGGACAAGGAAGAGAAAGAAGAAAAGAGGGTGGTGGAGGGGTCGGTTGGTCACGGGTGAAGAGGTGTGGGCGGCTGGAAGGAAGAAAAAGAAATGGAGAAGAAAAGAAAAAGAGAAAGAAAAAGGAGAAGGAGAAAGGAAGGAAAAGGAAGAAAAGAGAGAAGAAAAGTGGGGCCCACGTGGCCGGGAAAAACCGGGAGAGAGAAGAAATGTAGCCGGGAAAGAGGAAGAGAAAGGAGAGAGGAGGAAGAAGAGTGGCTCGGACAAGCCTCATATGGCCGGTCCGGATTCTCATGTCGGAATCCCGTAAACGCAGAGATACTCCCGTCTTTCCGACAAATTCCGTCCCGAGTCCAAAAATATGACTTGGGCTCGGAAAATCCGATTAATTCCCCTGAACGTCGTCCAAGTCTCGGAACTGGAAACCGAGGCTCGGTTAGTCAGGAAGATACTCCCGAGCGCGGGAAAATTCTCGGTTTCGAAAAACGACTCCAGCTTTACCGTAAATTAATTACCCGAGATTAATTCAACAGTAAATCACGGTGAAACAATTTCTACAGTCCCGGTAAAAATTCAAATTTTACCCGGGCTGTTACAATAATACATTTTTTCCTTCCATTGTGATAGTTTTCTAACTTTTCTAGAATATATGAGATTTTATTTGATATTAAAATTTAAATATTAAGTAGTGTAAGTATTAAAATAAAAAATATTACATGCCCCTTCCATTACATTTGTTTTTTTTCCAGTATTATATATTATTTTCCAATTTTTTAGTATTATGTTGGTTTTTTTATTTTTCTGAATTTAATTTTTTTGCTTTTTCTTTTACATTGCATTAGTTTAATTTTTTTCAATTTTCTTGAATTAAATATTATTTTCCTGTTTGTTATACATTGTGTTAGTTTTTTTTCCAGAATATTATTTTATATTTCTATTCTTTGGCATTATTTTTTTTTTAATTTTGTTGAATATTTTCAAAAACAAAATCGTGGTAATATTACCTATCGTTGCATTTGTTTTTTTCAGAATATTATAATATTTTCTCTCTTTTTTTTCATTTTATTGTTTTTGTGTTACAAATTTTCCATAATTATTTATTACTTTCATGCTTTAATTTTTTTGGCATTGTGTTTGTTTTTTAAATATTCCAGATTTGTTCATTATTTTCCTACTTTAGTTTTTTGGCATTTTTTTTTAACGGTTTATAATATATTTTTTCCTTCCATTGTGATAGTTTTCTAATTTTTCTAGAATATATGAGATTTATTTGATATTAAAAATTAAATATTAAGTAGTGTAAGTATTAAAATAAAAAATATTACATGCCCCTTCCATTACATTTGTTTTTTTCCAGTGTTATATATTATTTTCCAATTTTTTGGTATTATGTTGGTTTTTTAATTTTCCTGAATTTAATTTTTTTGTTTTTTCTTTTACATTGCATTAGTTTAATTTTTTTTCAATTTTCTTGAATTAAATATTATTTTCCTATTTGTTATACTTTGTGTTAATTTTTTCCCAGAATATTATTTTATATTTCTATTCTTTGGCATTGTTTTTTTTTAATTTTGTTGAATATTTTCAAAAACAAAATCGTGGTAATATTACCTATCGTTGCATTTGTTTTTTTCAGAATAATATAATATTTTCTCTTTTTTTTCATTTTATTGTTTTTGTGTTACAAATTTTCCATAATTATTTATTACTTTCATGCTTTAATTTTTTTGGCATTGTGTTCGTTTTTTAAATATTCCAGATTTGTTCATTATTTTCCTACTTTATTTTTTTGGCATTGTGTTTTTTTCAGGTTTATAATATATTTTTTCCTTCCATTGTGATAGTTTTCTAATTTTTCTAGAATATATGAGATTTTATTTGATATTAAAAATTAAATATTAAGTAGTGTAAGTGTAACAGCCCGGGTAAAAATTTTGGATTTTTACCGGACTGTAAAAGTCTATTTACCGTGATTTACTGTTGAATTAATCTTGGGTAATTAATTCAAGGTAAATCGGGAGTTGTTTTTCGAAACCGAGGGTTTTCCCACGCTCGTGATTTTCCCGTGAATTTTTCGAAACTAAGTTGGTATTTTTCGGGTTTCGGAATTTCTCGGAAAATCACACCGGAAAATAACTAAGGAGGTATCGATTATTTTCTGGTACGGATCGGACCCGCTTGTATTATTGTATATCACATGATTAATAGTTAATCACATGATTAACAGTTAATCACAGGTTATAAAGGCAGAGGAAGAAGGAACCGGGTGAGGAGAAGAAGAAGAAAAAAAAA